>PTFA01000810.1:0-38914 GCA_003342895.1 Casuarius casuarius | reverse complement strand
GGTGTCTGTAGGGTAGAGCTGAGCACACAGGGGCTGCAACAGGATCTGTGGGCCCTGACAGGGAAAAGACGCAGGACAGAGAAACAGCTGCCAGCAGGAAAAGCTCCAGGCACTGGAGATATGATCAGAGAAGGAGAGGAAAGTAAAGCAGAAATGCTGTCTGTTGGGGGGGGGGGAATTTGGAAAACTCCCTCCCATCCCCTTCAACGCAGACGTTTCCCTCTGAGAAAGCCCCCCGCGTGCCCTCTCCCACCCTGCACAGCCATGCTGCGAGCCACGTCCTCCATGGCCAGACCTCTGGCAGCAGAGAGCAGCCCTGTGATGGATCCCTCGGGGAGCTGGTGGGCACTGTTGGTGGAGGGCAAGGCTTTCCTGAGGGCCTGTCTGTCTCTTCTCCCTGGGCTTCCCTCAGCAGCAGGATCACAGCATTTCCCCTTGATTCTCCATGTGTGTGTGCTGCTCTTGTGCTTGCTCTTGGGCTCCCTGGCTGTAATGGCAGTAGGGAAGGAGTGGGAGGCTCAGTTCCTGTTCTGACACTGACCTAAAAGGGGCCTGCCCTGGAAAGGGTTTTCATGCAAACAGGGTACCCACACCCTCTTTTCAGTTTTCCAGCTCTGTGCAAAGCCATCAGCGTGGCTGGGAAATGGGACAAGGCTCCCCTTCGGAGACATCACCTTAAGACACCTGACAGTCTCTGCGGAGGTGTCCCAAGGGGCTGCACGCACCCTCCGGAAGGGCACAGCTCTTCTACAGGCTCTTCGCTGCGATACCTGAGAGCCCCGGGTCGGGGCAGATACCTGAGAGCCCCGGGTCTGGGCACGGCAATCAGGAGCCTCTGCACGTCTTTCTCATCAAGGTCCCCACAGCCGGGCTGACCACCAAGAGGAGCTGGAGAGCTGCCTGTTGAAAAAGGAGGGCTGTCAGCAGGAGGCGCAGGGAAGCTGGCTTGCCTCCGGCATCCAGCCTGGAGTTGCAACAAACTAAACTGGATCCACGCCCTCCCCTCGCAGCGGGGATGGCGCTGAGAAACGGCCACCACAGCCAGCACCAAGCCGTGGGGCCGCCAGCAGAAGGGGCGCAGGAGCTGGGGGCTCCCGCAGGGCCGTGAGGGTGCAGAGAAGCCCCAAGCAGTGAGAGCTCCATCCCTGGTCAGACCAAGGCAGCAGGTGAGGAGTGAGAGGAGCAGAAAAGCTGCTTTCTGTGCTCCTGCTGCCTCCAGTGGGGAGATGAAGTGCTCTGGGTGCGGGTGGGGAAACGGGTGGGGAAAGGAAATAGGCATGAGCTGCTGCTGTACTGTACTGGGGAAGTGCTGCAATCAATGTTTTTGATTAACCTGTGAAAATTGTTTTTTTTTTTTCCAGTTTTAACTTACAAACCTTAGCAATCTGTCATCTTCAGTAATGGGGAGAAAAGAGGGTTGTCAAAAGAACAGGGCCTGAGCTTATGCAAGTATATGTAGAGTTCTAGTGCTTTTTTGATATCTTTCTTTCTTCCTGCGGCAGCTAAGGAGGAAAGTAAAAGGATAGCCACAAATGGGCACTGTCCTTGCTAGACCAAGGAGAAGGATGTGAGCACACCTTTGCATGGAGGGTGTTTTCAAAGGAGCTATAGGTTAGGGCCCATTGTGTCACTTTGTTTCCATTACTTGGCACCAATGTCCTTATTCCTTTCTCCCAGGCTGTTGGTCATACCTAAATTAGAAACACTGAGCATAACCCTCTGACAGAAGTGTGCAACCCTCTGACAGAAGTGTGCCTTGCTCTTGGAGCTGGTGGTATCTAAATATAGATTCATTTTTTCCTTGCTTCTGCGTTGTGTTCATCCATGTTCCCTGGCTCTGGCTGCTTTAGAAAGTCCAAGATTTCCCCTTTCATTTCTGAATTATGAGGAGAAAGTGGCTCTTCCTGTGTGATCAAATTACACTATTTCTGCTGCCAGCAGGAGGGAGCCCACATTAGTAGGGTGACCTGGACCCCAGGTGTTGTTTTCTGGTTGCGTGCCTCTACACATGGGCAGCCCAGGAAGCATTTCAGCTGAAAGTCTAAAATCCTTTGGTCAAGAAAGGCTAGATCAGCCGGAGAACTTATGCTTATATAGCTCGTGTTGGAAGCTGTAGAATGGGACAAGCTGTCTCTGGAAAGGAAGAAAAAGCAGGTGAAAGAATAAACCCTCATGGCTAGTAATTGGCTGAAGTGGCTTTGTAAGGCTTATGTGAAAGGGAAAAATGCCTGTTAAAAGTGAATGAGAGAGCCTTTAGTGTGCCAGCTTTCTTAGGTGTGGACTGAACTCTGTTTTCATGGGGGTGCCCTTTGTAGTTAATGTTTGCAGTAATGTTGGAAGATAAATTCCTTGTGCACTCTTAGGTGTCCTTTACTTAACTTAATGTTGAGTTTAGACAAGACTCTTAAATAATCCCTTCCTAACGGCTTGGTGTGTGTATGTTGGGTTTTTTTTTATTTGCTTTTGTGCTTTTTTATGATGGCAGAGCTTCCAAAGCAAGTAAGCAAATTGCATCTTTTCTGGACAAGCCCAGTTCCATTGTTTATATCAAATTAGTTTCTGTTCTGGACCTTCTCTAGAAAGTTGAAGATGTCCTGAATTTTTGAAGGTGTCCTGAATTGTCCCCTGCAGAGAGGTCAGGTTAAATTGGTTTGCTGACAAACAATTTTCTTTTGTATCCTGCAGTTTGTAAGAATGTCATGTGTACACATTTCCTATTGCCCCAAAGAGTTTTTTTTTATCCTGTTTGTTATTTACATAATAGTTCACAAGTACTTCTTTTTTATGTGTCTGTGACATTACTATGCAAATGTATGAGTTTTATATTTGTTTTTGAGTAGGTCCTGGAATTTGGTCCAGTGTGGCATCTCGAAATTAAACCCCTAGCAGATGCCATGCTTCAGTCCCCATGAACTTTCACACGATATTCGAAAGGCCTGTTTGTCAGAGTTCAGGCTTCCTACTCAGCCAGCCAGTATTTGGAAGTTTTCTGCATTATCACCCATAAACTGACAGCCCTGTACATCTAATTGGCATTGAGTGTTGACTATTGTTTTTTCTCTTAACACTTGCTCATCTTTCAGTGCAGACATCATACATGGTGATACTTGGGGCCTCCAGTGGTCTCAGAGAAATGATCTGGTCAGGTACAGAGTCTCTTATTACCATACTGGACTGAATGCCTTTAAAGCACAGTGAGGGTGGGATAATATGAGTGTCAGTTATAGTTCTCCCCCCTGAAAAGTCAGATCTCTGTGTCATGGTTTGCTGTGATGTCTGAAATTCACAGGACAGCGTACTTTGTGAGACAAACTTTATTTCTATGAGCTCATTAGGTAGAAAACTCCCCAAAGCAACAAGGGGTTAATCCTTTTCTGTAGACTAGACTAAATTTTTAATTCTCTAGTTACTTAATTCACTAGTTTGCTGATTTGTTAACTTGGTAATTCATTAATTTGCATGCTTATGAGCAAAATAGTTGCCTAATGGATGGTGAGAGTGCTTATCCTTCCTCCTCCATCAAGATGCAGTTGTGATGTGAATTGCACCGGGAAGCACAGAAGCCTCAGCAGCCCAGCTGCTGCTGGATCCCCTTCAAAGGCTGTTTGGGTGAGCTGATGTGCTTGTACCTTCCAGCTCTGAAGTCTGATCCATACCATCCCTCTTGGTTGTTTTGGTTATTGGGTAAAGATGTATTTATTTCCAAAGAGTTTGGGTCTTCCCAGGTGCTAACAAGCAGCTACTTAAAAAACTGCAAGGATGTTTGACCTCATTCTTTTTGTCCTTGAGGATCTGGCCTATGTGTCTGTYGCTTTAGCCTAGWGGTGCTGCTCCCAGCATACTTCAGGCCTTAGCAGAAGCCACATGTTAGTCCCAAAGGCTGAGCAGGAGTCGCATGAACAGTCACATCTTTGGTGACAACAAAAGTACTCATTTTTGGAGGAGAAGGGGCATATGTAGGRGCAGCTTYAATGTCTGTGTATCTGCTTGGTCTCCAGAGTCTGTGTGGTTTTAATGATATTCCCTTCCAAATGGAGATAGTCACCCTCCTGACTAGCCTCTAAAAAGCAAATGAACAGCTTTAAGATGTCCATTTGTAATACACAGAGGTGTGCTGGTCTTCAGTTTGAGTGGGCTAACTCCACTTGGATGCAAATATGGTTGGAAATGTTCCTGTTTTCCCTTGCAGGATAACACCTAGCTTGCAGTCTTCCTCCCCAGCAGATCTCCAGACGCTTTAAAGAGGAGGTGCTGGTGGCTTCCCCATTTCCCAAGGAGTGAAATTGATACAGAGAAAGGAAAGGGCTCTTGCCATGTGTTGAGGGAAGAAATTGGGAAAGGACCCCAGCTCTCCCTTCTCTCCCACTCCTGTTGCTCTGAAAAAGTGGTGCTGGAAGCTGATGTGATATTTGCTCTTCATGTATGCAACAGAGGTTGTAGCCAAATAGAGCTCTGCAAAAAGCCTTTCTTMACAAGGWGGTGGATTCTTCRGAACTGAATGTGACRACATGGRAACAGCTCAYTYCTGTCTTTCTCTGCTTCTCTCAGGTGTTGCAGACCAGCAGAAAATGCTCATGACCAGGACAGACCAGTACATGAAATAGGCCAGTGCAGGGGTAAGCTTGTGTTGTTTATTGTTTATTTTTTAGGGAAGGATAATTGTGTACCTTCAAACATAAGTGTTTGCACTCTTACATGTATGTTGTTGAGTAAAGAATGCTCTCATGCCAGCTGTTTTTTCCAGGGGAAGGGAGAGCATTCTTCAACAAGTGGCACTTTCACAGAGGTTTCCTGCTGTTGCTTATTTTGTTTCTGTGCCATTCTGAGTGCTCTGCACTATGCTATTTTAATCCTTTCCCTCTTATCTGTTGGGAAACACTTCAAAGCCCACAGTGCACAAGCTTAGCTGACTTCCAGTATAAGGTGGCAACATGTGTTTAGTCTCTTCTTAGGTGTTTTGTGAGGTACGTGGTGCGTTTATTGGATTTTCAGCTGTGATAAGGACTGAGATCAGAAATACAGACTTAACTGTGGAAATGAGAATTATTAGTCTCAGTCTCAACTGAAGACCTATATAGGGAGGCTTTGCTGAGCTTCTTAGTGCTTGTTCAAAGCAAACCAGCTTTGTGGCTCTCTTGCCTCTCTTTAACTGAGGAAGCAGGAGAACATGGGTGCCCATTTTGAAAGCAGCCATCCCTAAAAAGGAACTTGGGAGTTTGGAAAGGAAGGAGTTTGACTGTGTGTACAAAATATCCTTCCCTTTTTATGTGTGAGCAAGACTTTTGGCATTGTCTGTTAGTCAAAGCATCTGTCCTTGCTTGCTAGCACTTGGCTAGAGAAGGGCTAGCAAAAGAAGGGTTTATTAAAGCCTGCAGAGTAATGCTACAGTCTGAGGAAAAAGGGTGCTTTTTGTGTGTGTTTGGTTTACCCAGCTTCAACTAAGAAAGAGATTATATTGCAGATCAAAGAATTTTATCCTATTAGGCCCATGGTTTCTTTGTCTACCTTAGGCAGACTTGGATGCCAACAGCCATATTGCAGCCAGGCAAATGCACACCATGGTGTTCCGATTGCCTGACTGCAGCGTGGCCATCTCTGTTTCCCCTTCTGTTGTCAGCTCAGTTCCCTTTGAAGCTCACCATCTTCAAGACCTTCCAGGCTCCTGTCTTAGGTGCCTTGGTGTGGGGAATGCCTGCTATGGTTGGCTGAAACCTCGGTGTTGTGAGGGCTGCAGCCTGATGTGGGAGAAGAGTTGTTGCTGTTCTTGTGTTCATTCCTCAGCTGCTTTCTTGTGTTTGCTAGTCCTCATGTTTTCTGTCTGCTTTCTCTTTTGCATCTGTTACCACTGATGTGAAAACAGCATGAAACAACCCTGCCCTTCCAAGTTAGGAGTCTGAAACAACAAACCAGGCTGCTGTTGCTAACTGAGCAGTGAACAGAGGGAGCCAGTGATCCTGTGCTCTGAAACACTATGGCTGTTTCCAAGCTCTAACTTAACAGGCTTTTAATGGGCCTTGTTTCAGCTGACTGCTGCGTACAGGTTTGTGTGCTCAGTACTTTGTCTCCTGAGCCCTTTCCCCTCTAATTGTGTTTCTTCAGGCCATGGCAAGAGGGGTCCTTGCTGCCTTTGAGGAAGGCAAGCCAGAGAAGATCGTGAACAGTGCTTTCCAGCTCCATGACACCTGTGAGGATGTCTCAAGGATGAGGCAAAACTTGCTGCAGCGCAGCAGTGTTCTCATGCAGTGTATATTGAAAAACACCCCTTGACTGTGTATGTGAGTTTTCTTTTCCAAATTATTTGTTGATACCCACACACACACACACACACGCAAACTGCAGATCTCAGAAGTATCTGAGTCTGGGTTCTGATTTTAAGCCTTGAAGGGTGCAGTATTTCTAAAAGCACCTGTACTTCTTGTATTGTGCTGCTTCCCAGAGTTAGTCATACTCAAGTCCCGAGTAGTTGGAGTGGGTGACAAGTGTTTCTAGGAAACTGTGTAGAAACAACCAAGCATAGAAGTCTGGGAAGAAAAGCTGTGACTGGAATTCTGTCAGGCACCTGCCTGCTCYRGGGTGGCCAKCAGATAAGTGTAGCTGTATTTTTTCATTGGGTAAACCAGCGTCCTGTTTTGCATCTCAAGCTCTCTCTTTATTATACAGATCATAAATTCCTACATGAATCTTGTGGTGTAAAGAAAAAAGAAGGAAGTGAGAGATGTCGAGCGTTCTTCAGATGAACTTTGTCACCTGGAAGAAGTGGCAGCTGGATGCTTGAGCATAGTTCTGCCTCTTTCTACTAGGACTTCCTATTTAGTGGCATGTTTTTCTGTTCAGAATCACATGCCTTCCTTCTGGAGGAAGGTGGTGAGGGAACCAACCCATCAGCAGCTGTAGTGAGACATGCCCTGTGAGAGTAACACTGTGATCACTTTCTGGTGAGGAACTCTCATTTGAATTATGTTTCTGTTGCCTTCTTTCAAAAAGCTGCAGGTACACAGGTTTTCATCTTTAGGCTGCAAAGTAGTGGTTAAGTTGTTCTCTTTTATTCCCAGTGGTGAGGACAGTAACTCTCTTAGGAATTAGCTGATACACCCTAAGTGCAAGTCAATGAGATTGCTGTGTTCCTGTGCAGGGACAGAGCAAGCCTGTGTGTTGAGAGCAGCTGCTACCTGAGTCTCTACCATGGGGATAGGACAGCTTGTTTGGAGAGGTGAAAGAGCTGCCTGGCAGTGAACAGCTTTACTCAACATGAGCTGGAGGAAGAAATGCAATGAATGACTCCACGTAGGGGCAGGTGGTACAGAAAGTTCTCCCGAAGCAGAAAACCCTGTCTCTGTGAAGAGGGGAGAGTTTTGTAACACATTGGGATGTTCCCATCCCATAGGAAAAGACCGGGCAATTTGCGTTTATTCCCTCTCAGGATGGGAGGCTGGCGCAGCTATATTCACTCATCTTCTGCTTCTAGTAATGTCAGAGGGAGGCATGCTGAAAACAGGCAATAATTGTTAGGGTATTGGTATAAAACAGATGGTCAAAATTTCTGAYGTTTTACTTTCAAGGGGCAGGTTCTGGATCAGTAATCCTAGAGGAATGATTATATGAAAGGAACACACAATGATAGTGGGTAAATACAGCCTATAAATGCTCTTCATTGTGTTTGACCCAAATAGCAACCAGTAAAGAAGATTTGTATAAAAACTCTTGCRGCATCTGGTATCAATGATCTGAGCTAAGTAAAGGAGCTGTATAAATATGCAGCTGTGTATCCTATGCTATGTATATCTAATGCTATGTATATCCTATGCTATGCTGCAGTGCACCTGTGTTTGGACCCACAGTAGAACATGAGAAATGAGCACGCAGCATAAATGTGCTTGTTTAACACCTTTTTTCCCCTCAAGTTGAAGGGGTCTCAAGCCCCACCCAAAACCACAGGGGCAGTTTGGCCAGGGAGCCAAGACTGGTCCTCCTCCTGCGAGCAAGGACAGCACTGCCCCGGCCTCTCCCATGCAGGATGTCTCTGGTTCCATTCGTGCCTCCTGCCTGCTGCAAGCAGAGGTACCTGTGCTTTAACCACAGAAGGACTCACCCCTCTGGCAGGTGCCCAGCCTCTGCCCCTGGGGCCTCCCGTGGTGCTTGCCCTTTGTGCCTGCAGCCTCCTTGGTGTTGCTGATGTGAAGGCCAGGGGGGATTCAGGCTCCAAGGCTGATCCCCACCACCTGCCTGTGTGTGGCTCCTTCAGACCTTTGAAGGTCTCAGATTTGCACAGCCCAGGACAAAACGCAGCCCGTCATGCATCTAAATGTTTTGAGGGATGCTGCTGAGGAAACAAACCATCCCATGGGCACCCAACAGGACAGGAATAGTTACTTTGCATTGAAAAATGCCTGTTAGCTATTCTCTTGCACTTGCAGTGACTGGCCCCATACAACATTCATTTCCTTTCCAAATTGCAGATGTGGACATCAAGCAGCAAGACGTCCATGCATGATGATAGCAGTGCTTGGGGGCGGGGAGCGGAGGGGGCCCTGTGTCACATCAGCATGAGCAGGACACAAAAGGCATCTCCAGGAGTCACCATGTCCCTCGCCATCTCCCTCCCGTGTTCAGGAGAGCCTGCAGAGCTCCTCCACACCCTCCCTGTACTTCCTCCCTCCCAACCCCTGAAATCCAGGTGCTGTGTGGCAGAAAGGCTTCCTGGTTGTGGGTGAGGGGATGGAGCTGGTGGTGCCCAGCTCTGGGGAAGACTCCCAGGGCTCTGAGCGGGGAGCTGGCAACAGGCTCCCAGGAGGCTGCTGGTGACAGCGCAGCCCCAGCCTGGTCCTTCCCTGTGGGGTTCTGCTGGTGGGAAGGGCCTGGCCAGGAGGTAGCAACCTGCCTGGGGAGGCAGCAGGAGCACTGATGCACTCAGTGCAGGAGGGGAGAGCAGTGGGTGATGTTGAGCTGCCTCCAGGAAGGCTCCACGCTTTCTGCCATAGCAGCTTTGTAGACGCGCTGAAGTACGGGCTGGCTAAGGGGACGGGGATGTGGACTGAACCCTTGCTGAGCTGGAAAGGAGCTTTGCAGAGAAGGACCTGGGCAAAAATGACCTCATAGCCTCAAACAGCAGCAATGTGCCTGCTGCTGGCCTACTGAGGCAGAAGTGACCTCCCAATCAACACTGAAGACATGAGCCCAGTTCTGGCCTATCAGTGGTAAAGAAAGAGATGGCTCTGCAAGGACATGATCCAAAAGCCTCCTATAGGCCTAAAAGCTCAGAAAACAAAAGCGACCTCACAGTCAGCATTGATGCCATGTGCCTGTTGCTGGCCTATCAGGTACTCAGATGGAAGTGACCTCATAAACAGAAAAAGTAGGCATGTGTCTGCTGCTGGCCTGTCAGGATCTGAAGTGGCATCACAAGGACGAGTAGCAGCAATGTGCATACCACTGGCCTATCAAGTCCTGAGGAGAAGTAACCTCACAATCAGCATTAAACCAACGTTCCTGCTGCTGGCCTATTAGGTACTGAGTCACAAGTGACCTCACAAGCACAAACAGCAGCCATATGCATACCACTGGCCTATGAGGCACTGAGGCAGAAGTGACTTCACAAGCACAAAATGCACCAATGTGCCTGCTGCTGGCCCACAAGGCTTTGCAACAGACGTGACCTTATACCTCAAACAGCAGGAATGTTCCTGAGCCAGCCTATCAGGTCCTGAGGCAGAAGTGACATCACAATTTGCATTAAAGCCATGTGCTTGCTGCTCTCCTATCAGGTCCTCAGGCAGAAGTGACCTCACCAACACAAGCAGCAGTAATGAGGAGGCTCCAAAGGTAAAGATGGTACAATTTTCCTATAGACAACACATTCCTTTGACAGCTGGGAAGACTGGCTTCAGCAAGGCCATTGCAGATGCTTTTTGCTAAACAGGCCTATGAGACATCAACTATTTTACTTCCTTGGGCCTTAACCATTTTACTGCCACACTTCCCCTTTGAGACTTACAGTCTCACATCGTCTTAAGGTCCAGAGCACGGCAGAAGGGCTGCAGACGCCCTGCTCACGACTCCTTGGGTCCCAGGAGCAAGCACTATGTAGGCCATGCTGTGTCATTAAAGGGTCTTGCCTCTGGCCTTTATAACTGCTTATAGCCATTAGTCCAGGTACTTCTTCCTTTTCTTCTTCTGTTTCCTTTAATATATTCAGCATCRTTACTTGGGCYTCTGCTTGCATTATGCCTCRTTCTRTCCTTTCCCACAGCAATTTGCCACAAYRKAAGATTAACTGAAGCAATACATACACAGTTACCARGGTCAATAAACCTAATGAAAYATACTTGAAYGTMATTTCAAGCAGTTTTCCTAACCACCCTGTCCATTATGGGGCATATGCAAGTGTAACCAACAGTTTGAAGAATTCAGTACACTAACTCATTCTTGGGTGAGATTTCAATAAAGGTTAGTATCCTGAGCATCAAAATTAAAATCAGAATTAGTCTTATAAAAAAAGAGTCTAAGAATTTTTAAATTCTTAAAATGTAAGCTTCCATCAAATCATTATTGTGATAAATAGGGCACAAAACATTACAAAAAGGGTAATGCTCTGGGGAATTTCTAAATTCCAATACCTTTCCAGTTGTTCCCACAGGTTAGTATTCTTCATTCTTCATGGTCCAATGACATAACAGTTTTTTAAATACTAGCACATAACTGGTAATATAAACTGAGATATAGAGTCACAAAATAAAGTTATGATACTTAAAACAGAGTAGCAAGAATTTCAGGTGGGAACAACTGGGTCATTAAAGGCTCCTTGTGTGACCAACCAACAACCCCTACAATGGGAGAAGGCTCAGAGGGCCAGGTGCCCCATGAAGTTCAGGAATAGTGTAGGATGTGGCTCATTAATCACAGTTGTGTCATAAAGAACTGACTTTATCTCAACACAGAGGGGACTGGAGAGTGACCTTGGTTTTAGATGAGCAGCCATAGCTGTTAATTGGACCAGGTGTAAATGTTTCTTCCTGAGACAGCCAGACCAACATGAGGGAGGTGTATATGTGGCTCAGCCCAACATAGAGTATAAAACCTGAACAACTATCAAAAGAATTTCAGAGAGCAAGGGGCTTGAGCTGACTTCAACCCACATATTCCCTCCTGGCCATTGGGGGATGCCCAGCAACATGACAATGAGCATATTATAGAGACCAGGAATGAGGATCACACTGGTATTGCGATTGAACTGTATATTGCAATTGCTATATTTTAGATTAAGTGTATACACTTGTATTATGATTTCAGTATATTTCTATCTCAGTCTGCTAAATCAAAAATCCTGTGTAACATTAAATACCTTCAAAGTAAACTTTTATATTAAACATGACACACTCTGTGTGTGGAATATCTAAAAGAACCTGGTCAGAGAGTATTGGGCTCTGACACCTTGCGGGGCTGCAGATGATACTTCTGTTGGTGCTTGGTGGAAGGAAGTCCACCTGAGCCATGCAGCTCTGTGGTAGCAGCAGGTGTCGTCTGTGCTGGGTCTGCTGGTGCCATGACCTTTTTACATTGAGAAGTGTGGACTCAGCTGGGCAGCCCTTGCCCTGTGCCACAGTGTTGGGACTTAACAGCACAGGATATGGTCCTCTCCAGTGTGGCTGAAGTGCCTGTTTCACTGGTGTACCTTAACGTAGACCCAGTCTCCTGGTTCCAGGGAGTGACAGATGTCAGTGGCGGGTTCAGAGGAGGCTTTTCTCACCTGTGCATGGAAAAGACCTTACACATCTCATTGATACACACATTCAAAACTACAGAAAAGTTTCTAGTAACTTTAGTGTCACTTCTAAAAGCGTTGCATAATTCAAACTATGCCTTTCAACTGAAGTCATATTACATACGTATGTGTTATCAGGCAGCTTATACACTCTGAGGTGATTTCAGTCATTTCCAGATATTGGGTCTGCACACAAGCCCAGCTGGATCCCATGCAAATGATTACAGACCCATTAGAAACCAAAGGATAAATTTTGTGTTCACATTGGGTTAAACTTTGATCTGGACAGTGATCTGGTGATTGAAAGCCGATAGCTGCTCACATTGAATTCACACACACAAGTGATTCCCCTCTGGCTGGTGTCCTTCCAAAGAGGCGGTCTGGGACGCTCCCCCTCTCTGGGCCGCCATCACCGCTGGAGTCAGGCTCTGGTCGTACAAACACTCCCACTGGGTGTTTCTAAAATCACTTAATTGTCTCTTTCATAACAGAACACATTTTTCATCAGACTGATACATGATTACATATCATACACATATGGAGTGTTTTGATATCCCTATAATTGGGGAACCTTTGGTTTCCTACCATGCAATGGCCATCGGTTTATACCTAGGTGTTCTAAAATATATTCAAACTATGCTATGTGAAGTCACAATCTTCCCA
The DNA here is from genome assembly GCA_003342895.1 of Casuarius casuarius. NCBI lineage: Eukaryota > Metazoa > Chordata > Aves > Casuariiformes > Casuariidae > Casuarius > Casuarius casuarius. The sequence goes on along the minus strand of PTFA01000810.1, from coordinate 26,493 downwards.
GTCCCAGAGTAGTAAAGCCACACTAAAAGTATATAATTTAAAAATGTAATTTATTATGGTAGAAATTTTTTTAGACTTACTTAACTGATTCATTTTCACTTTTCATAGTACTCAAAATATGGTTTTTGCAGATACACTGTCACATTTACATGTTTTCTGTGTTATATATACAGGCATTGCATCATATGCTGGTGCTCTATTAATAATGATCATTTCATAGTAGGGGGTATGTCCACCCTCACCAAAGGAAACACAGCTTCTCTTGTCTGGAGATGAAGACCCCTTTAAATTGGATCCATTTTTTCCTTGTTACTTCAGTTTATACATATTTTTCTTTTGTTTGAATTTCAGACACAGCAACTGATCTAAGAAAAGGAGATTTTACTTTTCTCTTCATCTATGCAGAGATAGGAATAAAACAAAATAAAAGCAGCTACTGACAAGCTAAGCAAGGTACAATTAATAATATCCACAAATTTGGAATGGATTACTTGTTTTATTTCTGTAGTACTTATGGAGGACAAAAGTAGCAGAGACTATTACTAATTACAATCTTAATTACCCAAGCTAGAGCAGTTACATCTGCAGGGCTTTCTTGTGATGTTAAGCATCTAATAAACTGCATCTTTGCTTCCACATTCTTATCCAATTTATTAGCTAATATTCTTAAACAATTGCTGGCCAGTGATCCACCCATGTTTGTTATTTGTTGGTTCCATCTCTTCTCTGTAACAGATGAACTTTATATTTTACTTTAAATGAGCACTCATTACATTAATGCATATGTTTTAATATGATCTCTCTCTCTCTTTTTTATTTCATCTTTTCTTCACTCTAAACAATGCTGGTGTTAGCACACCAATGAGGATCATGTATTACTGTAGAACTGTTGGCTTTCAAAGTGAACTCTACCCCAAGTCCATGGGAATATCTTATCATGAATTATCCCTTCCTCAAACCTTCATATACACATGCCTAACCCACTGCTTTTTCAACTTTTTAAGTATTGACAAGACTTGGTTACCATTCCTCTGTTTCAAACCTTTTTGCCATTTTTTGATGCCCCTCCAAATTTTTTTTTTCAGGCATAGACTGCCACACACTTACTTGAGAACACAGTACTAAGTTTACCACTACTAACACTAAGCATAAACTGCTTCTTTTATGTCGATATCTTTTGAATTTGCTCTGCTTGAACCTCTTGACTCAGCTGCTTTACCTCTGATGAGGGACAGATATTCTTTTGCATGTGGCTCTTCTATCAAACCTGTCTGGAAAGCATGTGAAAGCAGCCACAGAGAAGATGCTTCTCTCTTCTCTCCCTGCTTCTCCACCTGCAGGGTTCCCCCCAGGCCTGGGACTCCCAGCATCTTTCTCACACAGCGCTTCATCGCTATCGCTCTTTCCCAGTCCCACTGCTGCACATCATTGCTAGCAGATATTACAGCCCAGCTGCTTCTGGCCTGTTGCAGTTGGTGAGCATCACAGCTTGGCCGAGCTCCAGCGGTTTACCCTTCCTTAAAGCCTCCTGCTCATTTCCCAAACTGCCTCTGCTGGCTCTGCCTGTGGAGGGGTTGGTGTCCCTGCCCAGGCCCCTGGCAGCTGCCCAGGCACCCAGGGCAGCTGGAGCTGCACAGCAGCAGCAGCGTGTGCTCACGCTGTCTCTGTCCTCACAGCAGCACTGGCTGCTTCTGTGGGGAAATTCAACCTTTTCCTCTTTGTTTCTCTTGTAAAAGACCCCTTAACACTCTCCTGCCTTTGCTCTGTTGGACTAGCCCTCTTAATGTGCGTTGGCCACAGCCCTCCCCTGGCCCCCAGGCTGTCTGTGTCACATTGTGGATGTGGCACCTCGGGTATGACAGGGGGAGGGCAAGGGGACTCTAAAATAGCCTCCCTAGTCATCTCCTCCTCCKGTAGTGATTCTTTGGGGAGCAGAGGGTGTAAGGGAGCACTAACATTAGCAGGGATTTGGCCCCTTACRGTGCTTTCCTTGATCTTTSAATTTTTCCTGAAAGTCTCACAAACTTCTAGTTRAGATTCTMTTTTTCTTTCAGAGGCCTCCTTGTACMAATCAAAAATTGCATYGCACTGACCTTGRGGTACTTTAGGTCCTCTGGACTCCAAGGCGCCCCTTACATGCACTATTTTGTCTAGGTTAAAGGCACCTTCTACAGGAAARTGCTTAGAGGGATCATCCCTGGTCCAGAAATTCCATTTATCTAAATACCTGCAAGTTTTAGGAAAGTAACGCAGATACATRTAATATGCTAGAGTCCCTTTTGGGACTTCCTTTGACTGTYCGGTTCCCATTTTCACTCACTCGGGAGACGAAGGAAAGTCRGAAGGAACYTGTGCCRCCYGAATATCAGCCTGCARTCTCCACTGCTGAGATGATTMTCCAGCCCAACAATAAAACCAGAGACTAAAGAGAAAACAGACAAGACACACAAGGGRTCCTCCTGGTCAYGATGTCTAGCCCAAGCCCACCGTGTCAGTCAAGACTGGGGTCGTTATCAGTGGAGCCTGAGGAGGCTCTTGCTGGAGCTGGAGACAGGGGAGGGAAGGGAGTGACTGGCAATCGAGGACTACACTGCCATCGCACACCCTCGTGTTCGAGTTACACCACTCATGGCTGGGGTGGCTTAGGAGCCACTTGAGGTGGCTGCGTGTGGTTTCAGAGTTGTCCTGAACCCAGCTAATTCATTCCACATTCATCCCGTATTTATAACTGCAATTCGGACTTTGCTGACCTACCTCTCCTGAATCTCACCAGAATCACCAGAATTACCAAAATTACAAAAATTCCGAATACCTTTCCTGCTTTTAGCTGGCAATCAGGTTCTGGACTGACCTGTATTCAAGGTTTGGATTCAGCAGTCCAAGTACACTGCGGGAGCCTGCAGATGACACTCCGCTAAAGCCCCCAGAGGGATTTCAGAAGGTCCCTCCCCTCTCTGAGTGGTGCCAGAGGTTTCGGCAGGAAGCAGTCTGCGGTGTCCCAGGTGAAGCAGGACGTGTGAACCTGAGTTCCACCACCAGTCTGTCATGGAATAACCAGAATACAATGTAGGCTTAGGTCTGAGCAGCAGCGGTTTGTTGCTGTAGCTCTAGGGGAGAACACGGAGCAGCAGTGGCAGCCTCTGCATACATGAACTCCCCTGACGAGGCTGTTACAGAGCTAATAGACCTTTGGATTATACGACTTGTCCTTCACAGGACTACAGGTGTGTGGATGAACAGGAAAAGGGAGTGAATCACTTCAGAAGAGGAGGCTCTGAAAACCGATACTACAATTTTTTACAGACAACACATTCCTTCGATAGCTGGGAACACAGACTTCAGCAAGGTCAYTGCAGATATTTTTCCCTAGATGGGCCTTCAAAGGCCAATGAGCCGTTAACTGTTGTACTTCACAGGCATTCACCATTTCACTTGCACAAAGGTCACTTATGCCACAGTACCTGATAGGCCAGTGCCAGGCCCATGGCTGCAGTTCGTGCTCATGAGGTCACCTGTGCCTCAGTACCTGATAGGCCAGGAGCAGGCCCATTGCTGCTGTTTGTGCTTAGGAGGTCACTATTGTCTCAGCACCTGATAGGCCAGTGGCAGGCACATGGCTTTGATGCTGACTGTGAGGTCACCTGTGCCTCAAAACCGGTAGGCCAGGATCAGGCACAGGAGTTGGATGCTGATTGTGAGGTCACTTCTACCTCAGCACCTGATAGGCCTGAGCAGGCCCATTGCCGCGCTTTGTGCTTTTGAGGTCGCTTCTGCCTCACGACCTGATAGGGCAGCAGCAGCAGCAGAACAGACTTCTCTTGCTTCCTACCCCTATACAATTTTGGCAAACTGGGGTTTAGAATACCCACACCAACCTGATAACAGGATTCCTAACACCGCTGGGTTCCCACTGCAGATCCAAATCCAACTGGATTGTTGTTCCTGTCCATTTATAGCAAAGGTTTGGATGGAAACACTAGCAATGGCACTGCTGGTGTTAGAAACAGTTTTAAATGCTGGTATACATTTCCTTCAAAATCTGTTGGGAGTTTTTTTTCCAAGGATTTAGATCAATGGTCAGAGTTTTAGTAGTTGTGTCCATTCCCTTTACCATATGCCTGGTCTGACTGATTATAGCTTGTTGGCTTAATTGTCCTAGCCTAGCCACTTTATTATTAACGATCTCTAAGTCCATGGAATTCAACACTCCTGCACYCAGTCCCACAGCTTCCAATCCAGTGGAAAGATCCCWAACTYTGCAGGTTTTCCAATGGGGCTTAAGCTATTGATCACATATGRTATTGTCCATTGTGAGCAATTTGAATATATTTTACCAATATTAACATYGTCTCATCAAATCTTCCTGTAAAATTCACATACTTCAGAGGTAAAAACTRCCAATCTGTTGGGAAATCCTTGGACAGCTATTACTGATATTGCAGTAGTGGTAGTGGGAATCAGGGAAATATGAAATTGTATACTGCCCACCATGGCACATGAGCCATGAGCTCAGTGGTTAATCGGCTCACAAACTCCCATAATGAGTTCTAATGGTGCCATTGCCTGTGGAAATTGCCACCCTTTGCTGGGATTATCTGCTATTTTTACTTATGTACAGTTGTGTAAGAGGCCAAACTTAGCAGACCCTTCATTAGTATGGTGATCATATTGGGGGTTACTGTCTCCTCCTGTAACATGAGCACTAGATTCTCTGGCCCAAGTCCAGGTTCCTGCATAGGGACTGCTAACACGTAAGCAGAAGGTTGGTGTGGGCAATCAGGTGGAGACCTTGTTTTTTACTGTGCCACTGGTGGGTTTTGGATATGTTGGGCCTCACACCCCAYGTCACAGAAGAGGTTGCCAGCCATTGCAGGTTCACTGGATTATTKCAGAGTGCATCAACATTTATGTGAGAGGATCCTGGATTCCCCAACACAAGGGTCAGAATTGTCTGATACAGAAGGGGTCCTRTATTTTTAGATATTGCCAGCATTCTCCCTGGTGATAATACCATACCATCGAGAGCGTTAACAAAATCCCCAAGGTTGCTTAGTRTACTTGCAAGGTGGATACTTTACATAGTATGCTGTTCAAGTACTGGTTTTCACTTTGTCATCCAGGTGGTCAGCARTTCCTAGGGAGGGAAAAGGTGACTTAGGTCTTGGATCGTATTCAACCAAATCTCAGTAATGATGAATTTCACTGTCATAGTATCTACATCTATCTACAAGTGGCCTTCTCATTGCCCTCCCCTTCCCTGGCTGATTCCAGCTCCAGCCGAGCTCTGGCTTTCCTCGCTCCATGCCTGCATACATGGACAAGGTCTCAATGCCCATCCTCCTTCCACAGTCTGTGCACGTCCACCCCAGCACCCTGAGTGTTGGTGCTGCTGCCAGGGCAGAGGTCGAGGATCACCTGGAACAGCTCCTCAGGCAACTCCCCAGGGAAAGCTGTGCCTAGCCCCAGCCCCAGCCCCAGCGTGGCAGAGGGGAGCTGCCCTCTCCTGACCCACCTTGACTGTGTCTCTTCCCCCTCGCTGGGGGCTGGAGCTGCCCCAGCCCAGGGCAGCTGGCCAGTGCCAGGGCTGGGAAGGTGCATGGCAGGATGRGGAGCATGGGGGTCAGTAGGGCCAGGCAAGCAGCCCCACTTGGCACCCCACAGCTGGGCCAGGGARGGCTGAGGCCACTGGAGCCAGCCGGGCTGCGGATGCTGCTTTGACGTCAGCTCCACGCCGGGAGCGTCAGAGTCTCACCCTCAGCAGRGAGCAGCTTGTGGTGGGGCCGTGAGCGGGGCCCCATCCCAGACCCAGGCCCTGTCCCCCTCAGAGGCAGAGGAGGACGAGGGAGCATGGAGACAGCCAAGGGCTGCCCCTCACCCGCCAGGAGTGCAGCCTGCAGGGCAGGCAGAGCCTGTCTCTGTGCCAGAGGTCTTTCCATTCACTGAATCACAGAAGAGTTTTGGTGAAAAAGGACCTCTGGAAGTCTCTAGTCCARCCTCCCACTCAAAGCAGGGCTGGTTGGAGCCCTACAGTCCTGTCTGGTGATTGCTAGACTCTGCCTCACCCTGGTTACCATCCCCAAACCTGCTCTGCTCCTCTTGTCCAGGCACTGCAGGACCCACCTCTCATCAGTGGGTCACTACCCTGCGTGCCTTGCTGGCACCCTTGGCTTCCCTTCCCGTATGGAGCAGCCCCACTCTTGCTGTGCTGGACAACATACTCTTTGTAGCAGGAACCCAGTCACAAATGGTGCATAAACAGTTGAGCTGTGATACAGGAAAACCTGCTCTCCTAACTACCCCAAGGGGCTCCCCTTGCTTTTTCACCCAGCTAAGAGTTTGCATGCAGTGTTATGTGGATAGAGAGTCCAAATCTGTGGCACTCCTTGCACCTTTAAATTGGCTGTCAGGCAAGGGTTGTTGCTGTAGGCATATRTGGTCACCTTTGGTACCTACAACCTTCTCTGGGATCTGCTCGGATTCCCCACTTCCCTTGCCAGGGCTTTCTTGACCRTAGTGTGGAGGCAGGTCCAAGGTAGAGATGGGGAGTCAAGTCAGCAGGAAGGGGACAGGGTCAGGTCAGCACCCCAGAGGTGCAGGACAAGGCACAGGCATGTCCATGGCATAACTTAGGCAAGGCCCCAGGACAAGGGGAGCAGTTCCCTGGCAAGGGGAGGAGGCCCCACAATGACGCTGGTCACTCTCTGTCATCCCTGCTCTTGTGACCAGATTCCCCCTCCCTGTCTGCCTGCAGCCCCTCTATGCCCACCCCACTGCTCAGGACAGCACAAGAGCCCTGGCCCTGCAGCCCCTACAGCAGCTCTTGCCGCCCTAGGGACAGAGCAGCCTGCCTCGAGCTGGTGCACAGAGAAACCTGTTTCTCTTTCTCATTTTCTGTCTCTGAATGCTGTCCTGCTCTTCTCCAGGGATGTCCCTGATCCCCAGAGAGCCTTTTGCCAGATGAGTGTGTCCACGCTGGCCTGGCTGGCTGATCCTGCACCCCTCCCCAGGACTCCCCACAGGGCCCCGGGCTGGTGGTTCTGCTCTGCAGAGCAAGTGGGCTGTGCGGCCACAGGCAATACTCACTTTGCACTGGCCATGCTGGTCAGGCGGGAAGCAGACCCGGCCAAAGAGGGCTCATCACCACTGACACTGCTCACACATGTCTGTGCTCATGGATGGTGCTCAGAGTGACCCCAGGGCATCTGCAATGGCAGGAGATGTGTTTGGGTGTGCACTAGCTCCAGCCTGTGGTGTTTCGTGGAGGGTACGTGAATCACCGTCCAGTCCCCCTTCCCTGGGCTTCCTGGGTCCCCACTGCCTCTCTGGGGATTGCAGAGCCCTCCTTTCCCTATGCATACCTGGATTTTGTGCTTTACCTTCTGGTGACTCCACCATGGACCATCCCTCACTTTGTAAGGCCCCACTCAGTGCCCAGCCCCAGGCACATGCTGTCCTTGGAGATCCCCTGAGCTCTCCTGGGGCTCAGATTCCCCTCCAGAAGGATGAGCATCTGTCATCAGCATGGTCACCTGTGGGAAAGTCTCACACAGGCAACTCAAAGACCATTCAGCATCTGTACCATGACTGGCACTGGTCACCAAGAAATGAATCTTGAATCCAGCCCTTGGTCCCTGAAAGATTACACTGGCACTCTGAGCTTGTCTCCTGGAGCCCACGGAGTACACAGGCAGAACAGCAGGCCCTTTTGTGGTGCAATCCCTTGGGTGTATTTTTGATTCCAGCTTCTAAAGAAAGGCCAGACTTCAGGCATGTCACAGAGGAGATCCCTTTTTATTATAGGAACGTTATCCTGGAGGCCAGGTCTGGCATAAGGGTGCCCATTGCCTTGTCCTGCTTGTACTTACAGGACACATGCACATGGAAACACAACCCTTCCACTACTAGGTTGTGAGAACTACTGGGCCATATACCCAGATAAGAGCACAGAAGGACAGCATAGGAATGAAGACAAGAACTCTAAAAAGAGAAATTCCTGCTGCTGTTGGTGGACATGTCTCCAGGAAAGCTGCAGCCCCCGTGTGAATGATAAAGTGAGAAAATGCCTGCTGTGGCAGTGGGGGGATGGTCCTGTCAAGCACAGGGTCTGCCCCCACAAGCATCTGCCTGACTCCCCTCCCCTCCACTCTCCCTCCACTTGCACTGTTGGAGCAGAGTGCTGGAGAGGGAAGGCACCAGCCCACAGTGACAGCTTGCTGCCACTCTCGCAGGAGAGGGGTGTGAGATCACACCCTGACTGTGGCCAGGGGAGCTGAGCTCTCCTGATGAACATGGGACCCATGGTCTCACCCCGTCTGTACTCATCCGAGCCTGACTCTGTCCCCTGAGCTCCCCTGGTGTCAGTGCAAAAGAGACTCCAAAAAAGGGAAACTACTGCTTGCACTGAGGGCATCCGAGGGAGCTCAGACTAGCAGGCTCTGAGGTTCCTCCATCTCCGCTGATGAAGGGGGAAGCCTGCCTTCCTGCTTCAACATGGTCTCTGATTCATATTCAAATGAGAGATTCCCGAGGACAAGTGACATGAACGAAAACTTTTTTTTTTTTTTTACAAGAATTCAATGGAGGAAAGTAAAGAAAGAAGGAATGAAAAACACACAGCCTTGAGGTCAAATTCCCTGTGAATGCTGAGTGGATGTATGTGCAATAGTTATTGAGGCTGACACTGTACACGTTGAAACAGTTTCCTCAGAGCATCCTTGAGCTCCTTGTTCCTCATGCTGTAGATAAGCGGGTTCACTGCTGGAGGCACCACTGCATACAGAAAAGACACCACCAGATCCAGAGCTGGGGAGGAGATGGAGGGGGGCTTCAGGTAGGCAAACAAGAGAGTGCTGACAAACAGGGAGACCACAGCCAGGTGAGGGAGGCACATGGAAAAGGCTTTGTGCCGGCCCTGCTCAGAGGGGATCCTCAGCACAGCAGTGAAGATCTGTACATAGGACAGCACAATGAAAATGAAACACCCAAAGGCTAAACAGGCATTAACCACAACAACCCCAGCTTCCCTGAAGTAGGAGCCTGAGCAGGAGAGCTTGAGGATCTGGGCGATTTCGCAGAAGAACTGGTCCAGGACATTGCCTTGGCAGAGTGGTATTGAAAATGTGTTTGCAGTGTGCAGGACAGCAAAGAGAAAACCACTGGCCCATGCAGCTGCTGCCATTTTGACACAAGCTCTGCTGCCCAGGAAGGTCCCGTAGTGCAGGGGTTTGCAGATGGCAACAAAGCGGTCATAGGCCATGACAGTGAGAAGAAAATACTCTGCCGCGAGTAAGAAGACAAGCAGAAAGACCTGGGCAGCACATCCTGAGTAGGAAATGGCCCTTGTGTCCCATAGGGAATTGGCCATGGATTTGGGGACAGTGACAGAGATGGAGCCAAGGTCAAGGAGGGAGAGGTTGAGGAGGAAGAAATACATGGGAGTGTGGAGGCGGTGGTCACAGGCTACAGCTGTGATGATGAGGCTGTTGCCCAGGAGGGCAGCCAGGTAGATGCCCAGGAACAGTGAGAAGTGCAGTAGCTGCAGCTCCCGTGTGCCTGCGAATGCCAGGAGGAGGAACTCATTGAGGGAGGTGCTGTTGGACATTTGCTGCTTTAGGGCATGGGGGACAGTCCAAAGAAGAAAAGAAACTGAGAAGTAAGGAGAGATTTTTCAAGCAAAAAACCCCAAATGTTCCAGTTTTCATACAACCCCTCATATTGCCTCTCTCTTTGCTGAGAGGATCTACGTGCTCCACTTGGTGCTGTCTGAGTGTGCTGTGAGGAACAGGGGTCTCTGCCCATGGGCTGCAGAGGAGTCAGTCCTGCTGTACAGTTAGGGGGAATGAGAATGGTAATGGGAGATTCACAGTTTCTGTCAGGTAAAATCCAGTTGTCACGTGGAAGGGCTTTTTAGCGTCTTCACCACCAGTTCTAATAAATGAGGGTTGTAGAACAGACTTTTAGGGATTTTTTTTAATGTTATTTTCTTTCAGTTGTCCTTGTCACCCCTGGGGAGTATTGCTCAAAGGTAGAAATCCATGGCATGCTGTGAGTCCTGTGATGAAAGAACTCACTGTCACTTGGTGCAGAGTGAGGACAGCTAGTCTGTCTATTAGTTTTAATCCCAGCTGTACTGTGTTCCCACCTCTTTGAGCTGGAGGATGATCACACGCATATGTTGCCCGAAAAAGAAACCAGCCACTGCTGAGAGCAGAGGAGTCCAATTTCAAGCTTGAAGCTCCCTTTCTCAAGGCACCAGAGGGAGGTCTCTACGCTCCCCTTCTAGCCAAGGACACACAGAGCTCTTTTCAGCTGCCCCTATACAGCTGCCCACCACCATTTCCATACTCTTCCATACTCCAATCTCTGCAGCTTCTTCATGGGTCTCTCAGATAGCACAGAGATGCTATGAGACAGCTGTGCCCTTCTGGAGGTAGCTCAAAGCCTGGCAGGACACCACAGGGAAATGGTCAGATGTCTCAAAGATGGCCTTCCTTAAGGAGAGTCTGCTATTTTCCCGACCCCATGGACTACATTTCCTGGAGCCCCACGGGTCAGAAGGCAGTTGGGGTAACCTCCCTCCCATGCAGACCCCTCTGTTGCACAACTCACAGGGTCAGTGTCTGAACTGCACCTGAACCCCCCAGACCCCAGGGAGCCTGAGAGAAGAGCAGGAGCAGCATGGAGAGGAGGGAAAACAAGGAGCAACATCATGATCCTGCTGCCAAGGTAGGCAGGAAGACAGAGACAGACAGGCATTCAGGAAAGCCTTCACCTTACCCATCTGGGCATGCTGCCTTGCAGACAGCAACATTGCAGGGCACTCACTGTCAGCCCCTTTGCTGGGCAGCCTGAAATGGGCCTGTGGCAGCTGAGATGCCCCTCTCCTCTGCCACAGGTCTGGCTGCAGAGGAGGTGGCTCATGCCCCGGACTCCATTGCTGTCAGGGCAGAGGCTCTGCTGGATGGGAGAGGAGACGTGGGGGGCTTYCTCAGGGGAAGAAAGTGTCTGCATCAGAGGGACTGCCCATGACTTGCCCAAGTCCATCCTCCCATGATGATTCTGTCTGTTTGTCTCATGCCCTGTCCATCTCTGCTGCCTGGAGCTGTCCCTGCGGGGAGCTGTTTCTCTGTCCGAACAGCTATTCTCACAGACCCCATCCCATCCTCTGTGTGCTCAGTTCTGCCCTACAGAAATCTCCTGGCTCAGGGCACTGGGCAGGGGCATCTCTGTGCCTGCAGGTCCTAAGGAGCAGGTCAGATAACCTCAATGAGGCCATAAGGGTGATGCTGGTGCTGTCTGTAGGCTGAAGAGGAGATGAAGGGGTTTGCTGCGGTTTCTCACAAACCTACTGATCTCTGAGAATGYGGGCTGAGGAGTCCCAGTCCCTTGCCAAACCAGAAAGCTCTTTCCCCTTTTCTCCCTGCTAAAGTAAGGAAACTGAAAGCGCAGATGCCAGAAGGAAGGCTCCTTCCCTTTCAAATAGCTGTTTTTTCACCTTGCTCTGTGCCCTCAGATATGCCCTGTGCATGAGCTAGAGATGTGAGCAGCCCTGACCCATGCAGCACCCTCTCAACAGCAGAATGAACCTGCCCTGCTGGGGGTCAATCTTCCTACCCAGAAGCTTCTCCCCAGTGCACCATTAGCACTTCCCCGGGCAGGCTGAGTGCTGATGCTTGCACACTGCAGAGTCACTGCCCCGGGCACACGGCACTGTGAGGCACAGGGACACTACTCTGAATTACAACCCTGGGCAGACCGGGGTGCACATCCTGGCATCACACCCCTGCAGCATCCCTGGGAGAAGGTAGCAGCATGCCCTGTCCTTCCAACAGTGTGGCTGGGAATCCTTGCTCTGAAGCACCTCCTCCTCCTCTGCACTCAAGAAGCTGGGTGAGACATCCTAAAAAAACTATCAATCCTGAGATGAGATGGGTTTAGAAGACCCCTCCAGGAACCCCAGTATTATTGCTCCACAGCCAAAGACTTACCATGTCAAAGGCTGTGAAGATTTTCCCACATTGAGCTCTCCTCTGTCCTCCCACTCCACACTGCCTTTCACCTCTCTTTGTCTTCTCTCATCTTATGTCAGGAAGAGCAGGCAGTGCTCAGAGTCCTGCTGCTCTTTGCAGAGGAGCTGCTCCTGCACAGAGCTGTCTCTTGGCAGTGCTGACAGGTTGCCGTGAGCTCCCTCTGTCCCAGAAGCCTGGCCCCACTCGGGAACAGTGGCCCAGCTGAAAGTATGACTTTATTTCTCCTTTGTACTCCCTCCTCCTGGGAGATGGTCACCGAGGCAGACTAACATAATGATGCACATCTCTACATTGCAAACAGCTAATGTAATTCAGTGCAGACATTTAATTTAATGCAATGATGAGAGGGCCATGTCAGATGCATGGGGTGTCCAGCACAACCACCATGTTTCTAGCACATTCAGCATGGGACCCACAAGAAAATCATGCCCTTTTGGAGTAGTTGCTGGGCACGTGCCTGAGGGCATCTCCGGTTACCCACCTGTGCCAAAATAAATGAATCCCACCACTACTTTTAGGCAAAGTCCATCACATCTACATCCAATCCTCCTGCCTAGGTGGGAGGCCCATCACACCAAGGTCTCCACTCTTCAATGGCTCCTTGTCCTTCCTGGAGATCTGTTCACCTCTGTCACAGTCCCCATAGTACTACAAATCAGATCAAGCAGCAAACTCCTCTCCTGCCCTTCCTGCACAGCCCAGCTCTGTTTCTCCCTGGCCTTATGTACTGCAGCGTCTGCTCTCTGAGTGGGAACCTCGTTTCGCCATTCCACTGCCACCTGCTACCTATGCCAGCATGCCTCTGCTCTGAAGTGGAGCCATTGCACACATGGTGTCCTTTGCTTTTGGCAACGTTTCACCACAACCAATCTGTGCTCTCTGTCTCAGCTGAGACTCTGCAGCCCAAATATACACAAGTGCATGCAGCCTGGGGCACAGACAGGAGYAGATGGACATGCACAAGCTGTCACAGAACTACAGCATTATTGGAGTAACTGAGAAGTGGTGGGATCACTCGCATGACTGCAGGGCTGTAAAAGCAAGGTACAAGATCTTCAGGAGAGACTGTGAGTGAAGATGAGGAGCGAGGATGCCCTTTGTGTGAAGGGCCAGCTCAGAGGTATGGAGCTCTTCCATGGGATGGTCAGGGGTTGGGCGAGAGCTTGTGATGGAGCATGAGAGGAAGGGTGACATTGTGACCACCTGATCAGAGTGAGGAAGTGGACACAGTCTCCCTTAAGCAACCTGAGGAAGTCTGTACATCACAGGCTCTCGTTCTTATCGGGGGACCTTTTTCTCCCTGACATTCACTGGAAGGCCAAACAGCAGAGTGCTTAAGGAGTCCAGAAGCTTTCTGGGGGTGGTGGGGGGGGGGTGGTGGTGTCAGGGACAACTTCCTAGCACAGCTGCATGATGGGGCCCATAGGGGTGATACTTTCCTGGGTGTGGAAATTGCAAACAAGGAGGAACTGAGCAGAGATGGGATAGTGAATGTCTGCCTTGCCCACAGTGACCATGAAAGAGTGGAGTTCCAGATCCTGAAAGGAGTGAGGAAGAACTGTAGCAGAGTACAGAACCTGGACTTCAGAAGAGCAGACTTGGGCCCTCCAGGGGACTGGTGGGGGGCGGGGAGGGGCATGGGAGGCAGTTCTAAGGGGCCCAGGAGCTCTGGAAAGGCAGGAGATCTTCAAGGACAGCACCCGCCAAGCACAGGTTCATAGCAATGCTCAGTAAAACTAGTAGACATGTCAGGGGACCAGCTTGACTAAAGAGGGAACCTGTGCCTGAGCTCCAGGGCAATAAGGCAGTGTATGGGAAGGGGAAGGAGGGAAAGGCTGCAAAGGAATTTAGAAATACTGCCTGGCAATGTAGGCATGGTGTTAGGAAAGCCAAAGCACCCCTAGGATTGACACCTGTGGTGGATGTCAAAGGCATGAAGATGAGCTGCTACTGCTTCAGTAAGAATAAAAAGGAGAAGGTGGGCTCATTGCTGAATGGGGCAAGGACTCTAGTGACAGCAGATGCAGACAGGTCTGAAGAAATCAATGCCTTGTTAGCTTCAGTTTTCACAGACAAGGTCTCCCAGGCTGTTGTGCCTTGAGTCAGGGCTCCTGAGGAGAAAAGCAACCAACAGTGGATGTGGGTTAGTGAGGCATTACTTGTGAGCACTCAAACTATACAAGTCAATGGGGTTGGATGGGCTGCATACAAGGATGCTGTGAGAGCTGACTGCTGTCATAGCAAGACCACTCTCTATCATCTTTGAAAGGTTGTGGAGATGGGGAGAGGTAAGGTGTGCCTCACCATCCTAATTGCCTTCTATGATTAAATAACTTTATTTGTGGATGGAGAAGAATAAATGTCTTTTACCTAGACTTTAGCAAGGTATTGGACACTCTCTTCCACAATATTCTTGTATACAAGTTCAAACACTGAAGTCTAGCAGGGTAGACAACCAGTTGGGTAGAAAGCTGCTTGGATGATCAGGCTCAGAGGGCAGTGGTGAATGGGTAGTACTCTTTCTGGAGGCCAGAGAGAAGTGGAGCATCCAGGATCCTGTCCTGTTTATCATCTTGCTTAGTGATGCACAGGAGGCAACACTCATCATGCTTGTAGACCATCCCAAACTGAAGGCAGACGGGACCAGCCGTATGCTTGAGAGCTGCCATTCAGAAGGATCTAGACAGGCAGGAGGAATGGACTGTCAGGAACCTCATGGAAATCAACAAGGACAAATGCCAGATCCTGCACCTGGGATAGACCAACACCCTGCAGTGTTGCAGGCTTGGGCCTGAGTGCTTGGGAAGAAGCTCTGTGTAAGAGAATCTGAGGGTCCTGGGGGACAGAAGGCAAAATATGAGCCAGCAGAGTTCCCTGGCAGCAAAAGTCCAAAAGCATCCAGGGCTGTATGACCAGGAGCACAGCCAGGAGGTCAAGGCAAAAGATGATTTCCCCCTCTAGTCAGTATTCCTTAGACCATGTAGAAAATACTGCATCCAGTTTTGGGTCCCCAGAAAAAGAAAGAGGTTGAAAACTGGGAGTGAGTTTGGCAGAAGGCCCTCCAGATCATTGGGGAGCTGGAGCACTTGCTCTGTGAGGAAACGGGGCTTGTTCAGCCTGGAGGGATCTCATAGCAGCCTTCCAACGGCTACAAGGAGGTCACCAAGAAGGTGGAGCTCTTCACCATGGTGCATGGTGGGAGGACAAGTGACAATAAGTTGAAACAAGAGAGGTTCATGCAAGAGATAAGGAGAAGCTTTTCCACTTAGAGGATGGTCAAGCATTGGAACTAGTTGCCCAGACAGGCTGTGCAATCTCCTCCCTTGGAGGTTTCCAAGACCAGACTGGATCAAGCCCAGAGCAGCCTGGTCTGACCCCAGAGCTGACCCTGCTTGAGCCAGGAGATTGGGCTAGAGTCCTCCTGACGTCCTTCCCACCCTGATGGAGTCCACCACCCCGATGGAGTCCATGATTCTTCCTCTAGATCTTCTCTTGTTGATGTCAGGGAGAGCATGCAGGTTCCCCATGACAGTGGAAGTAGGTCAGCTTATTTGTCCTGCTCTAGCCAGAATTATTCAGGTGCATGTCTTCTTGGCAGGAATGCCCAACACAGCCCTGATCAATCCTTTGCTTCACTTTTAATTTTCTTTAGTTTTTCTTTTCTTCCTTTCGTCTCTTTTACCATCCTGATCCTTTCCAATACAATCAGCCCACCCCTTCATACCCTTTCCCCATTGGCACTGTTTTCTTTTGTTTTGAAACAGAAGAGCTTCAGTCCAGAAGGCCCTTGAGAAACTTCGGTGATTCAGGCAACAGATACCTCGTGAAGATTTGCAAGAGAAGTATCAAGCCCTGCGCCTCATAGGGAATAACTGTGTCCATGAGGAGAGGTTGAGGGACCTGGGCTTCTTTATCCTGCTGAAGTGGAGGCAAAGGGCAGTACAGTAGTAGCCTGTGAGTGCTCGAAGGGTGGTTTCAGAGATGATGGAGCCTTTCTTGATAGTGGGAAAGAGCATGAGAAAGGAAAATAGCCCCAAACAGCAGCTCGAGAGGTTCAGGCTGAACTTCAGGAAAAGGGACTGCCACTTGAAGGGTAGGGCTGTGGTGCTACAGTTGCCCAGAGGGAGTCTGTGATCAGCCCTTGGCTTTGTGTTTCAAGGTAAAAGCAAGTGAGGACAGAGAGACATCAGTAGAGGTGGGGAGATCCTGGCGAAAGAGCAAGGTGAGGAAGCAGGTTGGGTGTCTACAGGCTGCAGAGATATAGGTACAGGCATGGGACCACGTACGACAGCCTGTGGTAGAGATGTCCGAGGGCACTGCCAAAGCTGAAGGGATGCAATAGAACTGAGGTCTTTGTCCCCTTAGCTATGGCTGTTGTCTCTGCCATCAAAGCCTATGAGAAGACACTGTTTTATTGAAGCAAACAGTGGCCTTGCTGCCTCCTCATCCCTGGGAAGCCCAGGAGGTGCCATATTGTTGTCCTGCACCTGGCGCTGCACACCTGACACCTTCACACTGCCCCAGAAAGAGCCTGAGCAAAGCGTGAGGGAAAGGATCACCCTACCCAGGGGCTGGCTGTCGGTGCTTGGCTGATCTGCTTGACAAAACCCATGAAGGTTTACTTGGCATCAGAGCCATCTGTACATTTCCTTTGCTTACCTGTAATTGGTGCCTCCGACTTTCTGCTTTGATCAGCCCCTGGGGAGGCTTTGTCAGTAATGGCCCTCCGTGGGACCCATTAATGCCCCAAGAAAACTTGCATTTGCACCTGACTTTAACTTCTTGAGTGGTTTGTTCAATCTCCTCTCAGAATCAGATTCAGGGACTCAATGCCAAATATACCAGAGGAGTCATTAAAATGCCAAAAGCCGTAACAACTGCTGTCACTCCCATAATTTTTTTCAGTTCTTTGATTCTTGTGTGGTTCATTGGAGAGTTTTCAGGAGTGCATTTAAAAGAGTAAGATATCAATGAGCACCTGAAAAAGAAAGGATTTCTGCTCTTTAAGCTTTTTTTATTCTTAACCTAGAGAATAAGTGATATCCACATTCTCCAATTCCTACTGACCCAGAGTGTCTCCTAATGAAGTCTGGATATGTGGGAAAAGCAATATTTTTGATAGAAGTCATGTATGGGCAGCCTTCCTCCTCCCCTCCCCAAGCCTGCCATTTCTCTCATCAGCCACTGGGGACTTACATCACTCCTGTTAAAAACCTAACCTTTTCCCATTCGACTCTGTAGCTGAATGTTACAGCTCCTATACACCAATTCCCATCTGCTTTCCTTAGACAACTACTTGCAGACACAGGAGGATTTTTCTTAACTGCAAAGAAAGAAAAATAAAATATGATCGAGTTTTAAAAAAAAGTAAAATACCCTCCTCACTGTACGTTAAGTCCAAGCTGCCTCCAGCAAGGTCCACTTTCCACAAGGAATAAAACTCCCTGAAATGTTTTAGGCAGATAGATAGGAAAGGCTAGATAGAAACACAACTAAGGAGTTTGCTAAAGAGACAATCAGATTCCTCAAAAGATGAGGCAAGCTTCAGACTCCCTGAGGCTCAGAGCAGCAACTGGAGAGTTGAGAGGTATCAGATGGATAAAGAGCAAAGGGAGGAGGAAGACTGGAAAACTATGGAAAGTGCACATGTCCAGATAGTCTGATACAAAGGGAACTTTAGAAATGATCACTTTAATGAGGACAGGTGAAAATATGTGAAAGATTAGTGAGATTACATCCACAGCATAATAGACAGAGCAGCGGTAATGCAAGGCCGGGGCAGATCAATATTTCTTCTCCTGAGATTCACACCATTCCTGAAATTTTCCATTATTTTTTCATGGGAAAACGTTGACATTTTATTAAAAATATTCAACCATTTCAGCTGAGGAAAAGGTGCTCCTATTTTTTCTTTAAATGTTGAAAACAGTTCTTCACCTTTTCATGTAGAGCTCAGGCATCTAACCACAAGCATCCAGTGGCACTTGGAGAGGCCCCGGTGTACCTGAGGTACCTGCCTGGACCTGGCAGCTCTCACAAAGGACCTGCAAGAGACGGGAGCCCCTTGGAGCTGCAGGTGGAGGCTGGGCAGAGGGCACCAGGGCACCTACAATGGCATCAGATGTCTGTATTCCTGTGACTGCATCCCACCCCAATTCTGAAAATCGCTTTCCTTTAAAAAAGAAAAAATATCTCCTTCAAAAGACCAGTAACATTTCTGTTACAATCAGGCCTGCATCACTAAAAAAGATATTTTTTTGTCTCGCACAGAACGCAGTGGCGCAAAACCACTCCCTGCCCAGGGCTGTCCATGCCACTCCTCATTCTCTGTACAGAGTGAGTCGCACCCAGCAGAGACAGGAATGACCAGAAAACCAACATCCTAGCCCTATGCCTGTTGGTGGCCTATCAGGTACTCTGGCAGACATGAGCTCACAACCACTCACCCCCAACAGGAGTCAAGTGCTAGCCTATCAAATTCACCCACAGAAGTCACCTCACAGCCACTTTCCCACCCATGTGCCTGCTCATGGTCCATCACCTGCAGAGAGAGAGGTGATCTCGCAGGAGGCACGTTCATGGCTGTGTGCCGCCTACTCTCCTATGAGCTTCTGAGAAACAATCAATCTCATAAAAATGTCCCCAACCACCAGCCTCCTGCTGGCCTGTCAGCTGACCAGACACAACTGACCTCATAATCACCTGCCAAGCCAATGGGCCTGCTGCTGGTCTCTTACCTTCCCTTCTGGAAACAACCTCAGCCTGGTCTTGGCTTCCATCCAGTCATGAATTCAGGCAGAAATGACCTCACAATCATCACCTGAGCCATGTGCCTGCTGCTGGCCTGTCAGAGGCTGAGATGGAAGTGATCTCACAGTCACCATCCAAGCAATGTAACTGTTTCTGGCCTATCAGCTACACAGTCCTGAATTACCTCACAATCAACATCCTAGCCCTGTGCCTATCAGGTCCTCAGGCAGAAGTGACCTCACAAACAATTGCCTTAGGCATGAGCCAAAGGCTGACCTATCAGCTGCTCAGATAGAGGTGACCTTACAATCATCTGCCAAGCTCACATGGCTGCTGGTGGCCTTTCCTCTTCTCTGATGGACAAGGTTTGCATTCTTGCTTGGGAGGTCACTTCTGTCTCAGCCTCTGATAGGCTAGCAGCAGGCTCATGGCTGGGGCATGTGCGTGTGAGGTCACTCCTGCCTTAGCAGCTGATAGACCAGCAGCAGGCACATGGCTTGGGTGCTGATGCTGAGGTTCCTTGTATCTGATCAGCTGAACACAGGGCTGAGTTAGCATCCTGGCAGGAGATCCTGACAAGAATTTCAGAAACTGCAGGCCTTAGCCAACCTAGTGGCACATTGCAAAATGTGCTCAGCTGAGATGGACACCTGACCTGTCAGGTTTCAAATGACTCCCATAAGGAAGAGAGGTGCCTGTGGAAAGGTGAAGACCATAATACTGAGAGGGCTTGCAGAGTTATTTGCATAAAATAACTTGAACTTTGCAAGCTGATTCTCAGCTGTGACCCTTCAAGTATTTCCTGCTGACTTATAGAAAAGCGCTTGAGCATTAGGCAGTGATTTTCAGGGTCCAAAAGCAGTGTTGTAATTTGCTTCATTTTCAGCACAAAAAGTAAGCTCTGAGCCCTTGAGACAGTACTCACTGTTGCATGCACATCTGGGAGAAGTGGTTTTAAAAGGCCAATTGGTTTCTGAAGAAATACTTTGGTTTTGGAAGGTTTCCTTATTTTTCCCATTTTGAAAGGTAATGACTGTGGCACTGCTGCTCACAAGAGTACCTCTGAGTGCTCCCTCAGGGCAAGACCATTTCCTTGTTAACTATGCCAGAGAAAAGAGTCCTGCCTTATCAAAACTGCTCCCTGAGGCCTCTTCCTGGATGTCAGCCCCTGGATGTCTCATTTCAGGGCCCGGAGCAGTGCATGGCATGCAGGCTGCAGCAGAGAGCCCCAAGGCAGTGAGGTCTTTGGCATGGAGAGCTCAGGACTGCCATCTGCTAAATTTCACTGGATTGGAGGGGTTAACTGAATGGTTAATTAAGGGCTAATGGGGAAATGCAACAACTATATATACTGGTAGTATCCCCCAATTAACCTTTGCTAAGAAAGAGCAAGAAAGAGGCAACTACTATGCCTCAGGTCTAAGAAAATTTGGGGTTGGACAGATCTCAGAGGTGTTATCTTCAAGGAACTCCACCAAGGAACCTATTCTGAAATAGGACCTCTCATAATCCAAATACTCTAAGCTGCATATTTATATGTATTTCACAAGAGGTCTGGGCTATCTTATATGTTTGATTAAACATCTTCCCATGGGAAGGAAAGCCCAAATCAAATAAGGGATGGAAATCAAGGAGAATAACAAAAAAAGACAAAGCATTCTGYAGRCATTAAAATTTATTTCACTACTCTGTATTTCCCAGCATGYGTCAATTAYCYTTSATAYTAGCAAATRSAGYRTTCATGTGYTTTCTTTCTTGGATAGCCTATRTACCATAGTAATCACAGGCTTAACTTTTCCATTTTTCATTTCTTTTCATCAAAAAGGAGGTACTCAATATTATAAAGTGCATTTATGGATACTTTGGAAAAGACCTCGTTCTTCCTTTCTGTTTCCTTTCTGAAGCATAGTTCAAAAATTAGAAGTGGTGAATGGTTTGCTTTTTAGCATCTTTCGGAATAGATCTGAAGCACAGAGTCACGGAGGTAGATTAATACATGCAACATGAAGAGCTGAACGTCACTGAACAAAATATCACTTGTTCACCACACGTCCAGTTAACTACAACTCACATTTCATCTCCTGGTAAGAGCAGAGGAGGTTCTTCCAGTGCTTCTTGGCCAGAGTAAGTCTATTGGCAGATGTGTAAAGATGTAATGACAGCTTTTAAGCTAGAGTTGAAAAACGAGAGTTCAGACAATCACAGTGTCCCACTGGCAAAGCAATATGGCCTCGTCATACTCTTTGTGTGCTTCAGTTGCTTCTGTGCCTTTTTGTGTGAGGAGAATACAGAAAATACAGTAAAAAACATACCAACTACCTCCAGTGAGAAACACTGAGTGCCATGTGGGGAGTGCAGCATTTCATTCCTGATATCAGAACAAGCCACAAAGCCAGACTGAAACTGAACACACTGCAGTTTTCTGATCAAAATAATTTCTATTTTTAGGAAAGCAAATACTTCTTCTCAGTTTTCATTTATGCCTGTTTTCAAAGGAGTAAATAGGAATGAATGCACAAAGGAAAAGCAAACTACATTTTTATTAGTGCGCACAATGATTTCCAAACCTTGGTAGCCTATTTTTATGGCATCCTGGAAGAAAATATTCAGAGGGTTTTCTTTGGAAAAGTTAGACTTGTATCTGTGTCTCTTCTTGACAGCTGGACTCTCTTTTTCCCAGACAGGTTTCTTCTTGCCATCATTTCCAAGGAAGACATATTTAAGGTGAGTGCACTGATGTGAAAGGCAGATACTTATTCTTCCGTTCTTCTGAGATGTCTGAGGATCCCTTCCGGCTGACTGTTACGAGAGACATGCCATTTTCAGTTGCCCTTAGCCTTGTTTAGCACAGACTACATCTCTGTTTTTGAATTGGCTCACAGTAAAATCTTCATCTTGCTGAATCCAAGGGGAATTTCAATGCTGGCACAATCCCATCTTGAAGTCTTGTCTTAGAAAGACATGGCCAATGACATACTGCAAGTTTCTTCTTCATTACAAATGAAAAAGATTATGACTCAGTGCATGTAAAGGATTTCTTTGTGCTTTGATGGACCTACTGCCTTCATCTTCTGCCTCAAGCACTCCCTTTTAGAGCCTTCCAACTCTTTACTCCAGATCCTATTATTTTCAGGGACACCTTGAAATTGTGGTCAGCATAGCACCATCTTTGCAGTGATGACTGCCTCACAGTGTTTTTTAGGACAGATTTCATTCTATCTTAATATAAAAAAAAAAATGATGAAAGAGAATGAGCA
This sequence comes from Casuarius casuarius, assembly GCA_003342895.1. Taxonomy (NCBI): domain Eukaryota; kingdom Metazoa; phylum Chordata; class Aves; order Casuariiformes; family Casuariidae; genus Casuarius; species Casuarius casuarius. The sequence goes on along the minus strand of PTFA01000810.1, from coordinate 4,457 downwards.
TACAGAATGTATCTGTACTTCGCAGAAGAGTCTCAGCATCTGCAGGGAGCACTTTGGTCAACTTCTTCATTTGTATTTGTTTTGAGGACAAAACTGTCTTGCCAACAGTTCCTTCCTGTTGATATTGATTTTAATGAATTTTTTAATGGATTTTTTAAATGGAATTAATTATACATGAAGACCTTCATCTACGGGATCTAAGTTCTGACTGTGCTCTGGGTTATGCCAAGTTAAAGAATACTCCTTTCTTGGGGTCAGAGCCCTTTGTAGTGCACAGAGTTTCTTCATCTATGCAAGAGTGAAGCTGCCTAACTCCTCAATAGCTACCATGGTATTCACATGGGCTGTGGGACTTAGAAAAGACATCTCGCTTTTCCATTTCCTTTATTACTCCCAACATTTATTTCTCTACATGGAACTGGTATCAGTTCTGAATCATTTCTCTGCTCTTAGTGGTAACATATTTGGAAAATAGCCACTATATGCAAAAACCATCATGGTAATCTTTTCCTCAGTTGCAAAGAGGTGACAGTGCATAGTCTGTTGTGGGCATGTGTTCTGTTTTTTGTTTGCACATCCATTCTAGGAATCATTAGTGCCAGGTTGAGAGTCCCTGAGTAAAAGAATTTGCTTGTTTTAGCTAGCATCATCAACTGCCATGCTGTCATGCTGTTTGTGAAATCGCAGCCTCTAAATTGGGAGTGATATCTGGTGATCTGCATGTAATGCACATCATTGCAGGAACAGGCAGTCGCATCATTTTAGTGGGATATATTTTGGAGACAGTATGCCGCCTTCTTTTGCCTGGTGCTGCCATGGAAGCCTTTAGCTTCTTGCACTGTCCACTGAGCTTTCGACCTCCTGCTTGTCTGCATACTTTGCTTCATCTAGTCTGGGGCCTTCCTGCATCACGAGGCTTGGCTGAAGGAACAAACATCTTTGCTGCCTGGCATTTTCAGCTCTTGTTTTGGACTGTTCTTTGCATGTGCTTCATGYAGCTAAGGTTTCTCACYCTAAGCAATGTCCARSTATGCCYTTCAGCCCARGGAGTGGGCTACCACAATCCTGCCTTTTTCCTATATAGTGCAGGTATTTTACAGTTCAGACAGGCTGCAGAAGGCACCTGTTTCTATTGTTCAACACATCCAAGACAAGGTTCTCTCAGGCACTGCTTGCTTCCTTGGTATGGCTTGGCAACCACTTTTTGTCTGGAGAACAGTATAACTTAAAGGGCATTTGCTGAAATACAGGTTAATCTCTATATGAGAAAATATTTCTGAAGCTTGGGAAAAGGTCATTTCTTGCTGTGTGTTGGATCTTTGGCAGAAAGTTCTAAGCAGATGAAAACAGGAAATTGCAATTATAAAGTATTTTGCAGCATATTTCTTGATGCAACAAACCCAAGGTAATAAAGCATATTTGTTTACATAAGACTGGAGCCCTTCCAGATCCTAAGGACTGTGGGTCCCAGCTATTTCCTTAAATCCTTGCTGCATTTTAGGGGTTTTTGTTTCTAATATTTTATTTTCAATCTCAGTTAAAATGAAGGGATTACTTGGGTGTAAGCAGTGGGATGATGAGCATTCTTCTCAAAAGGTGGGGGAAAGAAAATTTGGCAGAACTCTGACACCTGCTGCTCTTATGCCTTGAGCCATCAGCAAAACTAAAACTCTTCTGCAGGCAAGCTCCCACGTGCTGGGTTAAAGTGCTCATAAGCTTCCAGCCTGCCATTTTCAGACTCACTCAGTGGAGCAGGAGTACTGCATTTTCGGACCCCTTGCAATATAGAAAGAGAGTGGGATTTTCAAATGCACACTGCATTTGCCTGCTGAAGTGAATTAATCTTTGAAATCATCAGCAGGCTTGGCTGTGAGTGGAATGAGATTTGAGAGAACATGACACATTTTCAAAAATGTCCTCCTCAAGTTTTGCTGCATGTTGCAATCCTAGGACTAAAGGGACTGCTGCATATGTGTGATCTAAACTCAAGACATTGTGAAAGGCTGCTAACTTTAAACTTTTCTAATTATTTCTCCCCTCTATATTTGCTGATGCAGAAAAGGACTGGATTTTTTTACTGAGAAAACTGTCTAAAATTGGACACAATTTGGGAGTATGAACATTTCCCTGCTGACTTTCTCTTTACGTGATACCGACAGGTGCACATCAGAGCTAACCACACAGTAACTTAACTAGCACCATAGAAACTATGCAGGAAGTATGCTGTAGCTAACTATGTGGTAGAAAACTTCTCATAAGCTGCATCAATGCCAGAATCCCAGAGAAGGGGTTCCTGAAGAAGCTGAGCACCTATGAGGGCCTACTACATCCCAAATGTGTATGTGAAAGCATGCCAGCATGCCTTTGCCTCGTGAGGACACATACTTACTTCTTTCTCAGATCTTTGGTTTCTGTTCCTGGGAAGATGTGGGCACGCAGCTGTAGAAGAGGAGTCGGGTCCTTTTCTGTTAAACACCAGCCTGAGAAGGGTCCTGCTGTAGAGAGTATCAGCAGGTGGTAAGATATCAGAGCTGGGGGCTTCCCTGGGCACCTGCAATGCAACTGGTCTGGCCCCGGCAGTCCTGGGACCTCAGTGTGCCAGGAGCAGGGCCAGCAACTCTGTTGGATGTGCCAAGAGCTGCCACGGGCCTGCCTGCTGTCAGGGCTTCTCCAGGGCTGTCCGGGAGGTGAGGGAGGGTTGGGAGTGCCAGCTTGCTGCAGGAGGAGAGGCGAGTGGTGCTGGCCCCCTTGGCACTCAGCGTTTGCGCATGCTAAACCAGGAAGCAGAAGAAAATGATGGAACCCCCCCAAAACGTTTTCCAAATAGTTTCTGCTCCACAGCCGTCTCCTTCTGCCCAAACCATATCTGACAACCTCAAGGCAAGGGCTTCTGCTGCTTTGGGGTGATGGAGGGACATGAAGGGAGGAGAAGGAGCAGCTGCTGGGGACGATCACCTCTCCTTGGGGCAAGGAGAGGGACCCCGGCAGCTCCAATCCTGCCCGCTCCTTGGCCGGCAGCACTTGTGCTGCAATGCCAAAATCTGCCTGGAGGTCCAGCACAAGGGCTGACAACCAGAGACAGACTTGTCTTGCCACGCGCTGCGGCAGGAGGTCCCCGTGCGCTACTTTCTGCACTGGGCTCGGCACTGTGCCATCAGTGACCATCCAGCAGAGACCCTGGAGGGACAGAACATCTGAACCCAAGAGCACAGCAAAAACAGCTGATTTCTGAGTGCGTCGTAGGAACTCTAGCACCAGCACACTGGCTAGGGGATCACAGTTTTTGCTGTACGTGGCAGACGGTGGCCACACAAGCTACTGACAAGCTCTCAGGAAGGATCCCCAGGTCTCTCTGGTCGAGGGCCGCCCTCTGTGCACGTCTCCGTCCAGCCTGGAGAAGGGAAGGCTCAGGGAGATCCCACCGCTGCCTACAGCCCCCCGGTGGGAGGGGCAGAGAAGACAGAGCCCAGCTCTGCTCAGAGGYGCCCGGTGGAAGGAACGGGGAAATGGGAATAAGCTGGGAACGAGGAAATCCCAGGAGATGTACAGAAAAGCCAGTGTACTGTGAGAGAGAGACCGACACCCGCTTCCAGCCCCTCCGTCCTGCAGCTCCCAGGCCTCAGCGCCAGGGCAGGGAAGGCAGCTCTGCCCTGGGCAGTGTCCCCGGCCCCAGGCACACGGCTCCCGCCCCCTCCCCGGGCGGTGCCGGCGGCCCCGCCGGGCAGTCGCTGCTCAGGCCGCGGGGCGCCCCGGGGCGGGGGCGGCTCCAGCCGGCAGGTCCCTGGTTCCTGTCACGGAGAGAAGCGCCAGCCCCACCCGCACCACCGCCGTCGCCTGGCAACAGCACCTCCTGCTGCCCCGCCCCCTGTGCTGGCTGCCCAGTCAGAGAGCGAGGGGAGGTGGCGAGCCAAGGCATGCCTGTGAGGGGCGGGTCGTTTCCTGAGCGACATACGGGCTGCCCAATGGCGTGCCCTGGTGGGGGCTGTGCCTGCTGCCCAGGCGTGGGGCCAGCATGGTGCAGTGCCCGCCGCGGGCTGTGGCTGGGCTGTGGCTGGCCGTGCTGTGGTGGCGCATGCCGGGATCTGGGCTTCTCCAAAGGGCACCGGGAGGGTGCTGGGGGCACCGACAGACGTGCTGAGGTGTTGTGGGGAGACCAGGGCTCCCCCAGTGTGTGTTTTGTGGTGCGTGGAGCACGAAGCGCCTTGCCACAGTTGGGCGCAGCCACGTTGCTCGTTGCCCAGCACCTCCCTCTTCCCCAGTGCCAGTTTCGGCCCCAATTCGTGTCCCGATTCTGCCAGGCCTCAGCTCGATCTCACAGCCAACCTGTCTGCACGTCCTGAGGCCTCTCTGCAGCTCCACATCACCTCTCCGAGGACCGGGATGGAGCATCCCCGTGACAGGGTGGTTTCCCATTGCCTCCCCCTGCAGACCTGCCGCTGAGGGAGGGAGGGAGGGAG
>PTFA01000809.1:0-39310 GCA_003342895.1 Casuarius casuarius | reverse complement strand
TGGGGGTGGAGAATCTTATTAATGCGTAGAGGAGAGGAGAGGAGAGGAGAGGAGAGGAGAGGAAACATTGCAGGTGTTTTCTACTCTGTTTGACTTGAATCAATCATCTCCAAGTAAGAAGAATTGACTTCTTTAACTTATGACATGGTGGAGAGGAGGGAAAGGAACACTAAACAACATGACAATGCTGTGTTTAATTTTTGAGCAGAACAAGCAAGGCACAGGCTATGTCAGAAGACGTTTCTCTCACTTACACTCACACACTCACACACACACACCAGCCATCAGCTGACACCTGCCCCAGGCAATGTGATACTCTCACTGAGACTGATTGTAGGCTCTGCACCAATGCATAACTGTTCCACCTYGGACCCCCTGTCTCCATGTGGTGTTGGACATCCACATATGGATGTGTGTGTCCACCCCCTCCACCTCCACCCTGCTGTCTACCACTGAGGGCTTTACAGCCAGATGTTGGCACAGACTGCCAATCAGATCAGTCCATAAATATAGCGCGGTATATCTTTTCAGCAGTTTCAGACTGTTTTCCTCTTAGTTGTTGACCTATGATCCGTGTCACAACTCATTCTCAGTTCTTGCTTTCATTGTTCTTTTTGTCATGACTCACTGCAGTCAGCTCCTCTTTGCACTGAAATCACTCTTCACCAAGGCAAAGTCAGGATATTCTTATGTCACTTTAGGTGGCTAAAGGTAAGTAAGTAGGTGACTTCCATCACAAGAATGAGATGTACATGAGCAGTGAAAGAGAATGACCAATGGTCATTCCTGAAAATGTTTCCTAAAGGTGAGAATAGACGCACACTGCTAGAGAAGAATGAGTGTGTTTTACTTAGTCTTCAGCCTCTGTTAGTATAAATTCATGCACTTCTGAAGGACATAATTCAACTATAACTTTTGAAATATCAGAAATAACCTTTTTCTTTTGTACTTAATGCTTGCTTCTTTTTACTGCCTCTTTTGCACTTTGCAATAAAGCTTTTCAGAAAACTATGAAGAGCAAATAAATGATATAGCTCTAATCCAAGGAGTTTACTGAAAAAAAATGTAATGAGTTGGTTATGTGCAAATGACATCCCAGACTGGGTGACTTAGAAGAAATAATCTTTCAATTGTCAATCATCTGACGGATGCAATGAATTAGAAAAGAAAGTAGCAAGCAAGGATTTTTGTAGCGTATCAAGTATTTGTCTCAAACATGCAAAAGAGGAAGTTATTACAGCTACTCTTTACAAAGTAATTAGAATACATTTAAAAAATAGTGAAAAACTCATTAGTTTCCTCTAATACAGAGAAATCTGATTTCTTTTCTGTGATAAGTAAGACTTTTATCCAGAATATCTATCTATACTTGTATCTATTTGCATGTATTCCAAAACTCCAGCTTTTCCTATTCTCCCATAAAAATAAAAGATTAAAACATTCTTGATATTCATAACCTTATTAAGAAACAAGGCTGATGACAGCTAATTCTGTTCATACCCTCAATACAGGCAATGAGTTCTGTCTGTAAGAAAGCAGAATACTTATGTATACTTATATAAACTTTGTATTAAACTTAGCTTCTCAAATCTAATGATAATTTCAATGTTGTTTCTCAGGCAGCTCGGTTTCATCAAAAGGGCATATTTCCACCCAGAATATATAAAGCTTTTGAAATAACATAGAATTTTTCCCAGGTGTTCCCTTATTCAGCTGCAGAAGACTTGAAGAAAACCCAGAGACTGGTTACTTTAATTGCTTCGCTGGTGACTTGGTTAGACTATATTAGAGAGTTCTAAAATACTTTTTGTGTACAAATATACATTACAAAAATGACAGTGCATCAAGGATTTCATTTTTCTTCTATTACTTTCTGCCCTTTGTTTTAATAACAAAATTCTATGCAAGTGATTCTTAAATACACTCTTGATATGTATAAACACAGTCCTATCAGCTTCAAAGGGATTTACACCCTTTTAGATTTGAAGAACTAAGGTTTCTGCAGTTTGTTTTCCTGACAGAACATGAATAAGATCAGTGCTTCACTCCACTATTCAGAATGCTACATTAAATTTACACAATTATGTAAAATTATTGGATTGAGCTATGTACATATTTACTGTCCTGATCTTCTCAATGACCATAATATCAAATTAATATTATATTTCTATATTTTTATACTGAGTAAAGTCAACAGRGCTTAGGTTCARATTCAGAAAGAACCTTGTTTGCACATCGCTGTTTATTTTACTAAATAGGTCTAATAATGGGGCAACTGAACATAATTATATGTATTCAGGGACAAAAAAAAAGAGGGGAAAGAGAAGAATTATGTTTACACCTGTCCACTTTATCTTTCACTATAAAATGTCTTTCCTCCTTTGGGAAAACAGCTCCAGTGATCTGGAACTTTCAAAAATATAGTTTCTTCCAGTCATGCTTCCAGTTTAGATAGATGGATTCCCAGATTTATAGACTTTAAGGCAAAAGGAACCATTAAGTCATCTTATCTGACTTTCTGCACACTTATGTCATTACATTTTAACTTATGACTCATTAGGAGAAGCTAGATAGCAAACTACTAGAGGAAGCTGGTCCTAGTGGGCAAGTTCAACGTAAGCCAGCAATGAGCCCTTAGGGCAAAAAGGCCAATGGCATCCTGGGCTGCTTTAGGAAGAACATTGCCAGCAGGGTGAGGGAGGGGGTCCTTTCCCTCCACTCTACACTGGTGAAGCCACACCTGGAGTGCTGTGTCCAGTTCCAGGCTCCCCAGTACAAGAGAGACATGGACTTACTGGAGGGAGTCCAGCAAAGGGACACAAAAATGACTACGGAGCTGGAGCATCTCTCCTATGAGGAAAGGCTGAGAGAGATGGGACTTTTCAGCCTGGAGAGAAGGAGGCTCGGGGTGGGGGTGGAGAGTCTTATTAATGCGTATAAATATCTGATGGAAGAGTGTCAAGAGGATGAGACCAGACTCTTCTCAGCGGTGCCCACTGGCAGGACAAGAGGCAACGGGCACAAACGGAAACACAGGAAATTCCACTTGAACAAAAGAAAACACTTCCTTACTTGAGGGTGGTTGAACACTGGCACAGGTAGCCCAGAGAGGTTGTGGGGTCTCCATCTTTGGAGATACTCAAAACTCAACTGGACACAGTTCTGGGCAACCAGCTCTACCTGACCCTGAGTAAGCAGGCAGGTGGGACCAGACGATCCCCAGAGATCCCTTCCAACTCCAACTATTCTGTGATTCTGTGACAGTTCAAATTCTAGTTCTAGTCTCATTTAGGGGCACAGCTACAGCCTTGAGATGGATATTTAGGATGGAAGGTTACAGACACTAATTTTGGTTTGCCATCTGTTTAAACACAAAATCAAGGATCTGTGAGCATATTGGACTCTAGAATTTCTTGTCCAGAATGGGAGGGCTTACTTCTAGCACTGAGTGTCACTTGCAAGAATCTTAAAGCCTAAAACCTGAAGACTTGCTGTGCTTCCTGGAATCATGCCAGGATATTCTATGCACTTAGCAAAATGGATTTGGAATCTTCTGAAATGCCAGATGAAAAATACCAAATGATCATTTTCACTCTACCTCTGTTGCATGGGACTTAAACTGTTCATGCAATTCTTGTCTCAAAAGTAAGTCAAAATGCTCCACCACTATAGCATCAGACTTTTCCAAGTAGCCTGCTACTGTAGTTAGAGTTAGTGCAAAAGTGTCTTTCTTCCAGCTCTCTAGAAAACCCATTAAATAGACAAAGAATATCCTTCAAGCCATTTCAAAGACAAACTAACCTAACCTCTTTATTGTTATCCTGTCTCATTATCTGCTGCTAGCAAGTCTGAGTTTAGTGTTTGAGACTTCATTGGGCAGGGCAGTAGGACTACAGGGAAACTATGGCAATGACCTTTTCAACTTTTTTTTTTTTTTTTTTTTGCAGTATTCCCTTGAAGAGCTAAAATGATAGAGCAGTGGCAGTCAACCCTAAAATCCAATGAAATCTATTGAGCGCAAGAGCTGGAACAAGACTACAGCAGCAAGGGAGATTACTCATTAGACCGTCTTAGTCCCAAGCTTGTAGATAGTGACTTGGGATGGCAGGTGAACTGGTGTGAAAAACACAAACTTGTCCTTAAACCTTCATCCAAAGCTTAAACCAAAACATTACTGAAATCCAGAAACACTCCTTTGCAACAGCAGTAAAAGAAAATCCTATTTCCCTGGCTCACTGATTTTTCTCTGTGTGAATGCACATTTACTCACGTACAAAGCTTATGCTTTTTACGCTAGCAATCCAGATCTATGGTACATTTTAGTATAACAATTCTGGTTTTAGTCCTCAGCAGTCGTACTCTATATTACTGAAAAATGACCTTATTGAAAAGAAATGTATTCTGACATATTTGCATATTATATGAATAGTTACACTGGCATAGGTGGAAGTACTTTTTTCCAAAGTCTTAACAAATTTTTTTCCAGGAATAACCCATACTCATCTTCACAACCTTTTTTGCATTGATGGCATAACTACCTATGAAAGACAACAAAAAAGCTTTAAAGAATAAATGTGTGAAACAGTGAAAAATAGAATATGGTGTAAAATCATGGTATGCTCCTTCTAAGACTGGGCAAATGTCCTGTTTTCCTGGCATACATTGATTTTGGGGCATAGCTGAAAGATAAATATGACCAAACCTTATTTTTTTTCCTCCAGTTCTTCATGTCTGCTCTGCCAACTGTTTAGTTGATTTTTCCTATTCAGAGGGTCCATTGCCTGCTCTCACAAGTTTCAGAGGATGTTCACTTAGAACGTTCTAATTCGATAAACCATAGCAATACTGGACAGCAGCAATCCGGTTTAGGGGGGATAATCCAATCAGGGGAACCTGGTGGAGCTCCTTCCAGCTGTGGGGCCAAAGCAGCCTCCCCCCATACTATCTAGCTGCCAACATTTCGGTGCTTTGGGGTTTCTCTTGTGGGATCGCTATATTGGGTGCACAAGATGGCCTCCAGGCATCTCCATTGCACAAGGAGAAGCTGGTCACATTCTAGCTGAAATTGTAACAAATATTTGTTTTATTAGTAACTTTATAGTTCTATTCTTGTATCTAAAATGCAGAAAACTATGAATAATGAAATGCTATTTCATAATGATATGAAAACTCATTATCCAGACACCTTTAGTACAGAAGCTCTATTTATGGATATCTGCATATACCTTCCAATCTTGTGCACAAAGACTCTATATCATGAAATATGACAGTATAGTATTCTGATTATGGATATTATTGTCGATTTCATATAAATAGTACCAGTACTTACTTTACCCTGAAAGTACTGGATTACACCCCAGCCACAGCCAAACACCTCATGAAAACTACAGAGCTTTTCCATGCAGTGTCTTGCTTTATTGTGACTGTTGTAAATTCAGTTTAACTAACTCCCTTGTTGTCAATAATTGCAGAAAATGAAAAAAAGGAAAATATTTGTTTAAAAAGAATTTAGTTTTTTTTATTTTATTTTATGGATGATTTAGTAATATCCATCTAGAAGCTGCCATTACTTTTCAAAAGCTCATACATTAAAAAGAGAACCCTAAAAGTTTAACTGTACTTTAACTGTAGTTTAACTGTAAGTAAAAGTTTAACTCTACTTTAATTCTTCTGTGTTTTACCATTAAACCTATAGATCAGAAGCCAGTGTGAATATGGTTAAAAATAAAAAAAAAACCAACAAGGTGATCATCCCTCAGAAGTATAAAATATGCAGTGTGAAGTTAGCCCTCATGAACTTTTACCTCAATGTAAGGAAATCCCAGGTGGGGTAATTATTCCCAGTGAGCTGTGAAAGATCAGTATGGGTGTTTCACTGCCAAAAGTTGGTTTTTAAAAAACCCAGGCAGTCATAAACTATTCTCTTCTGGCTTTGGGTAGGCTTTGTATTGTTCAGTTAGGTTTATAAAATAGCCTGCATCAGATACTACATGATATCACATACTGCTATGTTCGTAAGTGAAGTCAGTTGAAATTAAGCTACTCTTAAAAAAATTTCTTTTAGAAGTAGCTTAAGAAAATGGGTATGTCTTTGAGCTGTGGATGGCAACATACATATAACCTCAATCTAAGGATTCTCTTTTGACAATAGTTGTACAAATTTAACTGTGATTTATTTTTGTCTTTGGCTAATACCGAATTAAGCCTGTGCAGGTTCTTTCTGCTGTCATTAAAAACCCATAAAATTTCAGAATAATATGTAAATATTTGTTTAAAAGGCATAAAAGTTCATGTGACACAGAAATTTATTATGAGATTGACATGATCATTTTCTAAACATGAAAAGTTGTCTAGGCTATATGGTGCAGGAGCATGTATTATCTTTTTCAATTCAATATTTTACTCAGCAGCTTTATTCTATCTTTATTCTAGTGTAAGCTTGCATAGATTTAAGGCTTTTTTTTCTAATAGAGAGGAATGCCTGAAACAGATATAGCTGCCTTCCCAGGTGCATATCTGAGGTAATCTAAGAGAAAGATTTACTTAATAGGTTGGTAGAAGTGGTCTGATAAAATGTGCCCCAATCAGTTAAATTGAGCTTATATGGATGATTATGCAAGGGCTGCACTATAGCCGAGCAGAGTTAATACCTGAATCCGTGTTTCAGTACCTCTTAAACTCTTTGCTCTCAGTAATGTGTTCCACTGTGATGGACAGGAAGCTGGAAATGTTATCATTTGAAGCATACTGCATCTCAAAATCTGATCCTTCAGAGCTAGTCAGTTCTGAGATCTGTTGTGTAGTGAGTAGGCAGCCTCTCATTAGTGACCTGTTCTCATTAGTGATCTGATAATGAGGCCTGCAAATGATTCTGATGGTTTTGCAACACCTGTATGATCAGTGTGATGCTGACAATCCAAACCTAAGCAGGCCCCACATTTGAATTTGCTCCTGATACTTAGTATTTCCTGTGACCTATATATATATATATGTACACTATCCTGCAAAAAGCTATTAAGCTACAGCATCACTGGCATAGGTGCTCAGACTATCAGCATGTTATAGTGCCTCTCTTTCACAGAAGTCACAAGCTGAAGTAGGACCACTGATGAATAACTCAAAGCAGCTTGAAAATCTATAGTAGTCCCACTAGTAACATTAATCAACTCTAATTTCTGTGGCAGTCTGGCACAGAACTAAGTGAACATTCATATATATTTTTATAACACCACATGCTGCTGGCAAATCTAAGTTATTAATAGAGCTCATTGTGAGGGAGCCAGTCCGCAGCAGATGCTTCCTGAGCGCAACAGATTTAAATCTTATCAAATGACACTTTGCCAACTTTGCTCCCCTAGACTGTCTATTTGTCAAATTCTGTCATAAACACCATAATGCTTTCTTGCAGCACAGTCTTTATGCACAGAATATACTCACTGTAAGAAAATTACAAGGCCAATCCATTAATCTTCCTGTAATCTCTTCTCAAAATGCAGCTGCTCTGTGATAGGTACAAAACATGCAGTGATGAGTACACAACCAGTTTATAGATTGCTGTGGCCATTGATTGCTCAAGCTGATTTTAATTCCTATTTCCTTTAATATTCCTCAAATTGTTTGTTCTAGGATAGATGCTTTTTTAGATGGAGACCATCTTTTTTAACTTGTTCCAACACAGTGTGCTGACACTACTTCAAAAACTAGTGGCTTGGTGTAACTGCACAAGTGGCCTACTCTCTGCCACTGGATCGAAATGAATGAATCATTTAGTCATTTTCTCATGTAGGTTATCTGAGACTTTTTTGTCTTTATTTTCCTTAAAAAAAATGGCAGTGGTTGTGGTATCTAAAGGAAGCAACTGAATATGAATATTCCCAGTTCTAGCAGAACTGTGGTGCACTGCACTGTTAGATAAATACAATCCTTTATATCAGTCTTTCCAGTCTTGTTCAGCTTCCTCTTCTATTCTAAATGGGTTGCTTATTGTTATTCTTAATAAAACATATTCAAGATACATCTTTAGATGATTGTCTTGAAAGCACTAACATGACACTTTAATTAAGAATAGCACATTATATTTTATATACCCATTTTATGACCAGATAAGCTCAGACATGAAGAAAAGAATAGACATAAGCATACACAGCAAATTAGGCAAAACCACTGGGGTAAACCTTATTTTAAGTCTGCAGAAGAAAAACAGATTATGCAAAATGTTAGGAAAAGGATTTGATGCATAACATTCTCTGTACCTTCAGTAGGTATTTAGGATTTCATAAGATTACACCAAAAGATTTAATTAGAGACGCTCGTGTTCAAAAAGGCACTGGGTACCCTGTAGCATTCTAGGACCACATTCTGCAGCAGGACCAATCACCTTCTATAGCAAATTTGTGGCAGTGATAACAAGGCTTCATAAAAGTCACCATTTGCTGCGAAAAATCAAAGACCCAGGAGAAATATATATAAAGAAATACAGTGAGAAATGTATCAATGTTATTAAAAGTAGAACCATGGGAGCTTGGGAGAAATTGCCTGGCAAGAAAGCACATAAACCTTTGGAGAACTTAATAGAAGCCAAGAGAAATGTTAAAGAAATTAGGACAGTAAACCGATGTTAAAAAAGAAGAGGAGAAGGAGATTAAAAAAGAGAGCAAAAACAATGAAATGGAAAACTATGTCCTCAAGTTGTTTCACAAGCGTAAATTAGATGCTCAGCTTTCCTGTCAACACAACTGCAATGTTTTGAGAGAACAAGCTTTAGGTCTTTTATGTTTCAGTTTAGACCATCTTTTCTCACTGAGATAATGGGAGAAGTTAAGAATATCTTATATAACAACATATAGTTTGGGCATCACTTTTTGTTAGCTAGTAAAGGCCTGTGGGGAGAATTGACTTCAAGGATGATGAAAGTCATCAGTCACCACTGCAGGATCAGAAATTTGTGGTTTATGGGACCATATACTGTCCAAGATGAAGAAAATTAACATATGGCTGATTCTATACTTCATCAGCTAGTCTCCTATACCTGTTTAAAATACTGAGAATATTTTAGAGTACACTGCTATTTCAGATTTCTTTATTTTTCTTTATTTCTTTATTTTTTTTCTGATACATGATGTCTGTAAAGAAATGCTATTCTTGGAAAACATATCCATGCTGGTCCATTGCTGCCTTCAGTGCAATCAGTACAATGATATTATTTCCTGTTTTGAAAACCTTAATAAGAATGTGTTGGATCTTCACTGGTTTCATTCTGATCTCTTTAAGAGAATGTAAAGGACAGGGTGACAGATAAACAGAAACAACCTGAACCTATGATAAAGACCATACTTAGTCCTTTAACTACAGACAGTTGCCTGTAAGCTACTGGTAGAGTTCACAGTCTCAGAGTATTATTCCAGTAACTTAAATTTCTGCATATAGCGATACTGTTGTGAAAGGGTCATTCCACTTCTGTTATGTCTAGCAACTGCAAGGTTGCTGTCTAGCCTTGCTACCATGACGTCTATTACTTCTACAACTTCTAACCAGCATAACTACCATTTATCACTTCAAACCCAAATGACTAGAGACCACTCCACAGTGAACCAAGTGGTAAACAACTTCAGATTGTGCTGGCAAGTCAGAACGCAGTAAACTTACACAAGCGACGTGCTAGACAAGGATCTAGGGCAGGATCAGCCGAGGTAGTGAGAGAAAGAAGCAGCTGGCCACAGGCCCTTCGTTAGCTGCCTGCCGTGCTGTACATGCTCAGTGTCACGCCATACAGCAGCGGCTGCAGAGCTTGGCAGTTCCTTTTCTAGCACTGTGGCTGCATCTAGCCCATGAACAGTACTAGCCACATATCGCATTTTTGAAAGGAGTCTGAGACATTGATTTCTTCCTGCCTCCTCAGAAAAAATCAGTAGCCAAAATTTTGCATGCCTGGTCCTCTGCACTTGAAAGACCACCTCTTTTGCTGACGCGGTGGCCAGTGGTGCAGCTTGAGGTAATCTGAGAGTAGCAGGCAGCTTTCTTGAGGCATCTGGCTTTCAGAATCAATTTTCTGGCTTGTTGTCATTCAGATCATGACATAAAACCCATCTTTCCACTGAGGAGTTAGGAAAGGGGAATGATGTAAAGGCTGATATTTCTTCAGCTTGTGCATTTGATTCTTTTCAGGATGTCTATGAAGTTCTGTTTTTAAACTGAAAAAAAAGTATCCAGAAATGTGTATCTGAATATTACCCTTTTGAGTTTATAAATCATTTCAAAACCCTTTTACGTGGCCTTGTAAACCTATCACTAACATTGTGCTCTTCTTTAGGGGATTGCTTCAGCTCCAGAATAACTCAGTGAGATTTAGACTTTCAGACCCAAGAGAGCTTTGCTTGATATTATTACATGGCATGTCCTATCTGCTGTGATTTTTGTCTGTTTGTTTTTTTGCTTTGGGCTTAGAACAACCTTACAGTCAACTAAAAATCTAATATGATGTTGAAGTGCTGAGGTGAACACAGAAAAAATACAGTGCCAGAAACAAACTGAGAGTCCAAATAACCTGATTACTTAACTCTTTTATACCTCATAACTGTAATATTCAAAGAAATTGAAGTCTTTAATATAATTATAGTAAAACTTTACAAAACATAGAAGTAATTGTTCCTTTTTTTTTTTTTTTTTACACAGAAGGAACAGGAAGAAGGAAGGGTAAATGGCTCAGTCATAATCACACAGGAAGGCAATGGCAGAGCAAAGGCTTGAAACAAGACTTCACATGTCTTAGAGGATGCATCCCACAGAACTATCTTTACTTGGAATATTTGCAATCCAGGTGTCTCAGGAAGTTTTAGATTTGCACATTTCAAAACAAGATTTAAAAAACGGCAGCTAGAACCTTCTTGAATCTAAAAGACTCAAAATAAATTTAATATTTGTCTTAAATTCATAAGCTCCCTCTTTCAATTTCTAAGAATTCATAAATACAAAAGAGAAACACAAGGTCTTTAAGAGTAAAGAAGAAGAAGAAGAAGAAGAAGAAGAAGAGGAAGTAGTAGTAGTAGTAGTAGTAGTAGTAGTAGTAGTAGTAGTTTAAGTGTACTTAGAACACAAATTTTGCACCTGGAGAGTTGCTGTAAGAATGTGGGCTATTTGGCTTTTGTTTGGGGATTTTTGTTTGTTTGTTTCTTTCTTTTGGAGGATGAAATAAAGATGTGAAGGAAGAAGGAAATCTTAACTACTCATCTGTAATGGAAAAAAATTATTTAACCTGGGTGCAATTTTCTCAGCAACTACTTCTCCTCCTCCTTTTTTTTTTTCTTTTCCCTGTTCTCAAAGTTTCTCATATACCTCCACAGTTTTGGAGGTGCCAACAGATCCTTGCGGTGTGATACTTGGCATAGACAGAGTCAGTCTGTGTTTTGCTATTGACATGGATGGGAACAGGAATGAGAAAGGAATTGAAGTTGCATGGAATTGATGTAGATTAGGAATGGAGACACATTTGCCAATCCCCATGTTCATAGAGTGCCCTGGTTGCTTCTGAACTGAGGTGTCACAATACCAGAGTGTCTACCAAATTCTCCTACCTTCTCGTCCTCTTTTCTGGTTTCCACTGAAAAGAAACCAGGTATAGAGACCAGATGCAACCCATTCTGTGCTCCAAGTCATTGTTGATACAAATGACCAAAAATTAATATTCCCTTCAGCAAGTTTCAGCTGCTAAATCTAGATTTAGCTTTACCTTTTCTTCTGCTGATCTCAACATGTCATATACAACACCCAGGCCAACACAAGACATTTTGCAAGGAAAATATTAAACTGTTAAATCAACAGTAGATCAAAATTTGGAGTGATAAAATTTCTTTACTCTTCTTTTTTCTTTTTTTTTAAACTTATCTGTTATTTGTTTATATGTTTTGGGGAACATTTTTCTTTCCTGTTTAGGAAGTACCCTGATCAGAAATATTTAGGAGGCTAATGTATGCTATGCAATAAGAAGTGCAAGAACTGAAAACTTTTCATATATTTTTAGCCAAACTACCTAAAGAAGAGGAAGGGCCAAGCTCTCTCACTACTTTCTCCTTGCTTTAATCCCAAGATCCCAAAGGAGAGAGATTCTCTAAATAAATGCACAATCTTCTGCGTATGCAGAAGAAGTTTAGTGAAAGAACTAACCCTTTAGAGGACTTGTAACTTAGCCCCATTTATACTTGCCTACCAATAAGTTACAGTTCAGACAAGCAAATGAAGCTGTAGCACTTGACACTTTATCACACAAAGTAATAAACCACAAATGCTCAGGAGAACACTGACACACATTTCTCCTTTTTTATTTGTATAAAAACACTCCTAGCATTTCTTAGCACTGTTTCTTTATAATGTCTTGCTTGTTCTTTGTCCAAATTTTATCAAAGACTTTGTAAAAATAGGTCAAATAGATAACAATCACTGGTTTTATAGCTGCCTTGCAAATTAAAAGCACACTAATTCCCTAATAGTACTGAGAAGAAACCCTAAAAAACTACTTTGCAATTATAGAAGAGATAAAAATAGGAAATACAGGTCATAAAATGGGTATTGAGGGTTTCAACTGTTTCAGACTGCTGAATTTAAAGAGACAATCCTTCCTTCCTTTTCACCTCCTTCCAAGGCATCATGGGGAAAAAGTTACTATAAAAGTAGGGAAAGAAGTTAGTATCAGTACTAAGAAAGAGAAAGCTCGGGTATCTGTAAGTCATAACACAACAAAAATCTCTGGATTATTTTCAGTGCATAATGAACTAATTATAACACTGTGGTTATTAGCTTCTTTCAAATTAGAGGTAAAATAGTAATATTTAGTTGCTGCTTATTAATTTATATGATAGTTCAGAGTCTAGTCTCTTACCTGAGTGCCTGCTGCTGGGATAGCAGTGCAAAAAGATCGAAATCTGTCCAAAATAGACAGGGAGCTGGCCAGTGGTATGGGGTTAGTGAAAGGAGATGGGGCTACAGCAGCAAAAGCATTAGCCATCAGTGGTACTGCAGCTAATCACTATGCCCTCTTTATTTCCCTAGAAAATGTTTAGAGGCACTTTCTGGTAACCAGTATAGGGAATGATTCGTCTTTGTTGACAGGGATGATGTGAAGAGCACACAGACACTTCCGAAAATGTTAGGGATCTTTCCATAGTAGCCAGCCTCTCACTCCTCTTAGCTGAGATCAGTTTCCCAAAAGCTTGGGCATTTCTCAAAGTTTAGTCCATTCCATTTTCATGCTAGGGCAATTGTATTAGATTAAAATCAAAGTCTCTTTAGACAAGCATGCTCCGCAGCAGTACAGCCATATACAGCTTGAAATAAACAAGTTTATAGCCACGAGGTACCAGATCTGCAATACCAGCACATGAAAGATAATAGGAACTAACTTTCAAAATAGCCCCTTAGACTTAAACCATTGGAAGTAATGCAGGCTACATTTAGTTTTAGGCTGACTAAGACAATTACAAAGTCGTGTGTATCACCACTGTGGAGAGAAGTGATTTGATGCACCTTTCTGGATTTCATTCTTCTGCTGTTACTACAAGATACCACTATATTTATATGTTATTATTCTGCAAAACTGATACTTACTGCAGTCAGCCAGCTTTTCTCATCATCATGACTACCCATCAGATATTACCCAGTTGCCTTCCATTTGTACAAGCATACACAGGTGACTACCACAGTAGCAAAATCATATTGTTAATTTCGAAGTTGTGATTATATTAATCATTTGTCTTGAAAAGATGAGCCTGATTTTCTAACTACTCATTATTCATGCAGGGAAGGTCTACGAGGTTGCTCTTTGTCATTCAACTTACTCCATATGTGAGTAGAGCCCACAGAAATGGCAAGATTTAAGAATGCCTTTAAGCCCCTATGATTTCCAACATTATTGCATTCAGTGCCTCTAAAAGTTAATGATTCAGGGTGTTACTGACTAAAAAAAAAAAAAATCTACTCCAGGGCTGTCTATTGTAGTGCATGTTTTATAAACTTTAAGAATTAAACTGTTTCTGATCTATAGATTTTTAGCCATGCTTTGACAATGTGAAATTGACTTTTGCTTGGAAAGGAAGCCAGCTGCCTTTTGAACTAGAAAACAAAAAGTAGCAGAAAAGTCAGATTTAAAGGCAGCCAGTGTTGCTGATGTTCTTCACCACACAGGGTAGGAAACCAGGTGTGAAGTAGCAACTTCCTTAGGAGAGTGTAGTGAAAACTGAAGAGAGAAAATACTTTTTTTGTATTTGTTTCCAGACCACTTTTATAGCTAGTTTGCAATCTTTTTCTTTTCTCTTTCCCGCCTTAATATACCATGATGTCTCCTCAAGTGAAAGATAAAATAATGTTTTCTTCTGTTTCTTTGTGTATTTTGTTATCTTCCCTTCTGATTTCAGCAGAGAACCTCTAATTCTTCTTGTTATTTATTAAGATCAAATAACTATCATGAATGACATTTTTTTTCACATGTTATTGATAGGAAAGTACAAAACTCTTTCAGAAGAATAAGACACTTGTTTTTCCCCAACCCTCTCTTACCTCTGCCAATGAAGTAGGGAACAGCTATCCCAAATTTTGTTCATAGATAGGAAACCGAGTTCTGAAAAGGTTATGAAACTTACCCAAACATTGGGTAACTGAGATAACTGAGTGGCTCTGAAAATAAGAGTCCCAAATCTGAGTAATTTTTCTTTTTACAGGGAACAATGAACCCAGACCAATCATGGCAACACTATTTCTACTGCTATTTCTACTAAAGTTTGACAAAAATTTTGGCAGGGTAGTATTGCCATATTGCAAAGAAGAAAAGAAGCCACTGCTAAATGGCATGCAGTAGTTCAGTCTTCAATTCTAATCAGTCATATGCAATATTGTAGACTTGTAACAAACTATGCACATCAGGACTATCATCCAACATGAGGAACATATAAAGTAAGCATTAAGTAGGAAAAAAGGTGCACTAAAATTCCGTTTGCAAGAAAAGCTAGGTTTTAACTATTTATCCAATACTTTGACCACTTTCTTTCCAAAATGGGCCATGCTTGCCAAACCAGGATTGACAATTTTAATCTCAAAGATTCAACAGTGTTTCATTAGAGTTTTTGATGCCAGCATTTCTCGCTTCCATACCACCATAAAATTTGGCTCACTGAAACCCATGTAAGAGGCTCTATTTTAGGGGGAGAGAAGGGAAAGTACTTCATGGAATTCAAACAAAGACATTTCTTGCCTTGTTGAAATGACCATTCTGAAATCCTACTGGCACATATTCAGCAGTGGCTTTTTAAACGTGCATCTTCTGTCTTTACTTATTTTTAATGTTTTCTCCAGAAGATGTCTGGAAACAGCACTTATATTAAATACAGATGTCAGGGTGCCAATGCTAGAGAATCTGCCTGCAAACAAATCAAAAAAATATAAAGATCATAAGGTTTGCAACAAAGCTGAGCATAATGTTGCAGCAATAAATCTTTATTTGCAAAAAGTATGTTTTTTTTTCTTTTGACTCATTTTCCACTTTCCATTTTGCTCTTAAAAAAAAAAAAAAAAAAGAAATGACAGTACTGTGTATACACCCAGAAAATAGAGCCAACCCCAGAAGGCTCCTTTACTTTATGGTGTGGATGAATAGGATAATCTGGGACAATATAATATTCTGATGGCAATGAAAGTTCACATTCTCCTGATAAGTTTCCACAGTTAATGTAAAAAAGTAAAAAATTCTTGCAGCGGCTTAGTTTCACAGTTAAAATCTTCTGTGTTGTAAATCTTTTGTGTACAGGGGTTAATGAAGTATCTGTCTTTATATAATTTTTAATAGTGCTTAACAGTCCCAGTCAGAATCAAAACTCTAAGTGTCTGATGCTACATAAACAGACATACAAAAAGGTCTGATCCTTATCCCGAAAAACACAATAACCTGTTTTTGTTCTTATTCTGTGTGCCAATAATTTAAAGACAAAATTAAATATGTATTTACAAACCAGTATTGACTTATGCTCTGAATGAGTGGTCTAGGAACTAGCTTAGCAGCCTCCTTTCAGCTGAACAAATTGAGAAAAATCCCTGGTTTGTGGGGAATAGAAGAAGGAGGTCTACTTGTTTGTTCAGAGGGTAAACTCCATCTTCCTGGAATATCCTGATGTTGTGATGTAATTATATTCCTAAACACCAACAGCTAAAAGGCAGAAGGAGGCATAAATGCTTTTAAATGCTATTTAGTGTTGAGAGTTGACATTCTTTTGATGATGAAGGTATTTTTTGTTTATTTTCTTTTACAATGGTGTTGTTTTTGAAGAGTGCATGTCCTGAAACACACATAAATGGAGTATTTTGTGGGAGGATAGACTGCTTATTTAAAATAAACTCTCATTTGGGATCTTTGTCTACACTGCAGTATTTTAGCTCATGCTAGCCCTGAGCTCAGAACCCAGTTCATTATAGTACTCCTCCTCTCATTTAAGTTAATGACAGAAAGCCTCTCTGCCTTTAGTAAAGTAAGGTCAGACCTTAGGTGGGCTGCATATCACTCAGACATATCATCCTTTCCAGCAGAGTACTGAGCCACAGCAGACTTTGAGCAGCTCGTTACAGGTCCTGGGAGCATACATGCTTTAGCTAAACACACTGTCACCTGTCCTGTCCAACAGAAAGGTAAAATATTGCTAGCAATGCAGCCAAATTCTGACTCTCCCTAACTTGCCACTTCATTTAACTCTTTCCTCTTGTATATTGTTTCAGAATTAACATGATATATTCTAGACATAGTCAGGTTGAGCTATCATTAAGCGCCTATCAGACAAACCTACCTTTCTATCAGACGTACCTACCTGAATCCCTTTCTAGACACCACCTGACTGCTCTGAGCAGAGGCTCTATTCAGAAGCCTAATGATAGGCATCTATTGCCATTTAAGACAACCCAGACTGGCCTAACCCATAGATCTTATGTCAGAGCTGTGGCCAAAGCAGAGACCTCTAACACCTGCAAATTGTAGGTGCACTAGTCAGGAATGATTAATATTAGTTTGTCTTGAACCCAAATACATGCTGTATACTAGGACAGTGTAAACAAAATGGTATATAAGTACTTTGTAATACTGTGAGGCATAGCCAGACACAATGGATAAGCATTTTACATAAATATATGATCAGTGTGCACACCAAAGGGGGAATAAAAGTGTGTAGATGCATATAGGAGTTATCCAAGTGATAGAATTCACAAGTTAAAGAACAGAAAACATGTTAAACACAAGGGACTGTAAGTAGGCAGGATATCCTTCTGAATGAACAAGGATGACTGGCAAAACTGAGAGCAAGATTTGCAGCATCAAAAGCAGTTGCTATCTCCCTTTTGGGAGGGGGCCAAGTAGCATAAAAATATCAGGCATGAGCAAGGAAAGATGGGAAAGAAAGAGGATGTCTGCTTTCATGCGGACTTTCCTCATCAAAGAGCTCTCAAGCGTGATTGTCCTGACCTCACCAATTAAGACCATCAGGACCGTAGTTATCAGTGCTAACTGTATGGTATCAGCTCCATAATATTGTATACTCACAAGTAATTTAGAATATTATCGTTGAAGACTAATAGTTTTGTGTATGTAATGAATACATAGTGATAATTAATTAATAATTATTAATTATTTAATTTAGTAAAGCTCTGTTTTAAAGTTTAAAACTGGCTTGATTTATCAGTCTTCTAAGCATTGTCATCGCAGCAATCTCTAATACTCTAACTGATATATACATCTATATATAATATAATATAATATAATATAATATATATACAGACATGTATGGATATATAGATATAAATATGCATGTATTCAATTGCCATATATTGGTTAGCACCATTAAGCTATCCATATATGAAGCCAACCAATATGGCACCAGACACCTACATGAACGCAACTGAGTCAAGGCCCAGCTCACCAATCACTACAGTGGAAGCTTAGATACTTAGTCTGCATGTAGTAGACACCTATGGGCTTACTACAAATTTAGTTATCTAAACTGGGACCTGAATCCTACCCTGTTTATATAACTAAACTAGTCTAGATTTCAGCAGATTTTAAAATAGATGAGTCTGTCAGCAATTAGGTGGCAGATGGGGAGGGGAATGGATATAGATCTACACAGGCTATGTCTAACGCTAACACCAGAAGTGTTCCCTACCTATATGTTATATCCTAAATGAAAGAAATACGAGCCTTAGCTTGTATAAGCCTGGTTGTGGTCCTTGGGGATATACTTGCTCAGTTAGCCATCGTTTCAAGTTTCATTGTTATTTTACAAGCCAAATTAAAGCTAATGAGTCTGTTACATATGCTGCAATCCAGGCCCTACACAGATCAGAATGGGAGACGGGCTTGTAGCATTGAATGCTAAAATGTGACTTGGGAAGTGTTAAAAGCCAGTGCTAATAGGGTGAATTTCAGCTTCTTAGTCCTACCTGTTTCTAAACCATACCCGTCATACTTCCTGACACCTTTGCTGAGCAGGTAGAAGTAGAAAATGTTATAGACGCGGAGAATTCTGCATTAGGCTCTAGTATCACGGTTAACTTCCACAAGGTCTCTAATTCCAGAGATAGCTAGAACTTCATTCCACATTTTCCTCATTATTGACATTACTGACATATTGCTACACCAGTAAAAGTTTTAGTAACAAAGTTATCATCCATGTCTGTTCTGCTTGGGTTTTTTTTTATTTATTTTTATTTTTTTTACCGATTTATGTAAAATATTTCTGTTACAATGGATCTTTTTTCAGTATCTCCATAGTCAAAATGAAAGTTTTGTGTTCTGAGACTGGGAAAAATAGAGACTTCTTTCTTTTGCCCTTCTTTTATTGTAGAGGTTTTGGATTAGACAAAGAGAAACACAAAAGTTGTTGGATGGTTTTAAAAACGTACAGTTGGTGATTGCTTTATCACATATAGAATTCCCATTTGCTCTTTGATTTGAAAGCCCTAGGAAAAGGATTTCTGCAAGAAAAGGTTATATAAATGAAAGAAATTGTTGTTTTCTTCTTTCGTCAAGAACAATACATCCGGGTACAGAACACGAGGAAGGCAATGTACAAAAAACATGTCATATATAACTCTTTTATACTTATTTGTGTTTTTAACCTTTCCTTTCATCCTTTTTTTACAAATTATAAACATCAAGATAAGGTCATGATCACACCTGACCGTTTTTACTATCATTACACTTTATTTTTTTATATTGGCATTGACTATATTATTTCTGTATATGTTTAGCCTTCTGTAAATTCTCCTCACTATGGTCTAGATATTGATGCCATTGAACACTTGCCATTCTGTGTAAAAACTAACAAAGAAAACATGATACAGTTATAATGATTTTGAAATAGGAGCTTCTCATCTAAACATCAGATCAGCTTTCTCTGAGATTCTTCTGAGTTAAAGATTGCTTATAGGTACATTGTATTAACTATTTCATGGAAATAATTTCAGCCAGCTATTTAAAAGTAAATTATCTACAGTAACTTTTTGCTGCACTGAACTGTATATTTAAGAGTTAATAAAGAATAATATTCAGACATTCACAAATCATCCACACAAATATGAAATCATTATTCGTTTAAAACATCTGAAGAGAGGCACTTGCTCTCCAAAAAAGAGATCACAAAAATGACAAATCAACCAGTCTTGAGGTTAAATAATGCATCTCAGAAAGTTGAAAAAAAGGTGACCCATTCACTTGCAAATCCAACAAGCTTGATCTGAAGACCTTGACCTTGGTCTTCTGCAAGGGTAAGAAAGAGATGCAGGTATTGAAGAGATCCAGAGTTTATTCTGCACTTTGCTGCTGCACTGCTGGGTGGTGCTGATTAAACTACCATGTGTCTGTGACTCTCTCTGCTCCCGTTCTTGTATCCAGCCTATATGGCTGTCGAGGCCAGGAGGAGCAATGCTCAGTGCTAAAAGGCCTCAGGCAGGCCTCAGGCAGGCCTCAGGCAGCCCTCACCCTTCGGCTGGGTCCCTGGCCCGACCTCAGCCTGGCCCCATACAGGTGCCCGGTGGAGCGGTGGCAGTGGGGCTGGGTGTACCCGGTCACTGTCCTCATCCCAGTCCTGCTCACCTTGCTGAGGGCTGTGGGATGGAGCTGGTGCATGGTCAGGGGGTGCATGGCCCTGCCAGCCACTCTACCACCTCTGCTCCCACCCATGGCCACCCCGGCCCATGCAGTGCCCTAATGTTCTTGGTTTTGTTTGCAGAATCATCTTCAAATAGAACCGTACATTAAGTAATTTTTTAACAGCTCAGAATGAAGAACAGCAGGGAATGGCAATGGGAAAGATAATAGGAAAAGGTGTTTTAATAAATAATGAAGCTAAATCAGTGTTTGATTAGTCATGATACATTTTCTGTTATCAATTAAGTTATGCTTTTGAACAAGCTATATTTCTCTGCTGAACCCTTGATACTGAAACATTAATGGAAATATGTCAGCTGTAATCCAGTGAATATTAAAAACAGAACTCAAAAATTTTATTCACTTTCTTCTTTCCAGCCACCAAGGAAGTATGCTGGCCAAGCCAGGGTGCTTGTCATTTGTAGACCACAGGTTGTTGAAGAGTTATTGATCTGATTTTTGGATACTATATTTGCTGCTGGCTTCTATTTGTATTCCATATTTTTATTATTATCATCATTATTATGGGGACAGAAGAAGAAAGAGATACACAAAGACTGTGATAGTGTTAGAAACCGTTTCTCAGTCCATAACGTTGACAACTTCATGTTCTCTAAGAAGGTGAGATTGGAAGGACTGCTTCGGACACCGAGTCCCATCTTCTGTCATCACAGGGATCCTACACTTAACCTATAGAGGTCCTCAGGACCTCTGATCTGGTCCTGCTGCTGTGGCTGCTGCTGTGGCTGCTGCTCCACGTGCTGGAACACGTTCTCCAACTCTGAAAGTCATTGTAATAAGCCAGATGAAGATGAAAGACAAGACCAAGGATTTTACCAACCTACTAACAATAACAAGGACCTTAAGCAAAAATACTGGGTGGTCTGAGGAAGTGGACTACACTGCAGGAGAAGAAGAAGAAAAAAGTCCAGGCTCCAATGGTACAAGTTAAGAAGAGCAAGACATATCATATCCCTAACTGTGAATAGTCTCTACTGTTTCGAGCAAAATGAATTATTTTATGTAATATGAAATTTCATACACATATAGGCTCTTTCACCTGTGCCTATACCACCTATCACCTTTAAAGGATGAGAAGGTAAAATAAGACATCTAGGCACTACGAGGGTGCATAATAAAAGTGAGTTTTGTTTCATGAAAAATTTTGGAGTTAAAAACTCTACAGCAGTTCAAATCAGCTATAAAAACTTTGAAGAACATGGGTTTTCTTGTAAAACAAAAAGGTAAGTTGCTGTATATTTAACATCTAGTGGTAGTTTTACTTTCAGTAATGCTATTTCAAAATCTACAGTATAGCAAATGTAAAAAAAAAAGAAAAGCTCTTTATCTTCACTTTCCGGAAAGGAAAATGATGCAGAGAAAGACTAATTGACTTCCCCAAGCCATGCAAGGAATGAAAACAGAGTACCAGAAGATGTTTTTCCTTTTTCTTCAAATTCTACAACAGAGAAATAGATGCAAGCTAGAAAAATAGATCACCTAGATGTTTTGACTTGTAGAGAAGGAATTAAGAATATTATAATTTTTATGTTATTTTCAGTGGAGAACATAGTAAAAAGCGGCCCTGCAAACCATATCGAAAACAATGATCACTGCAGTAAAGAATTCTAGTGGTCAGAGTCTGTTCTTCTAAGTCCTAACTCCAGATTTGATGAGTCAAAAACAAATTGAAATGAAGTAGAATGAAGTTCACTAACTATCAACAGAATAAAATGAAGTAAAGTAAAAGGAAGTGAATAACCAGTAATAGACTGAACAATTCATATTCTGAAATCTGCTTGTGCTATTTTAATAGTAAAGTCATATTTACCTAAGGGATGATCTACAGTGCAACTTATGTGTTTTTTCAGGCCACAAGAGCTAACATTAAGGACTTCCAAATCACAGAAAAATGCTTTGTTATATCTGTACCAGCGAATCAGTTTACTTCCTGGGTTGTTCCAACCCTTACTATCCAAACTGTTCGTGATAGAAGCATGTTACCTCCTTTCTCAGCCCTGATTTGGAATGAATCAGCTTCATCCTTTCAGAGCGAAACCTAATACTAGAAGAGTTAGCCCTGAGCAACAGCAGCTACATTCTGCAGAGGCTACATGCACAAGCGAGAGCCCACCACTTAGTCAGGAGACATGCCCTGTTCTCAGAGGATAGCAGAGAAACCTATGCATCTCAAATCATGTCCAACAGATGCCTCTTATGTACCAGCCCTTTATGAATCCTGCTCTTACATGACTGGAATACCATTGCTTTCTAAATTATAGCTAAATCAAGAGTCTGAATTCTGAGCCAAAAATATATAGCACTGGACTTCCACTAATACACCTGAATTCTAGTAGAATTCATTAACTCATTTTCAGTACTGTGCTACAGCACTCAGGTGCTCTTTTCCTTCTTATGGAATGGGCAAAACAAGTGCAACTGCAAAAGGCAGGTGTAAACTCATATCTTGCAATATACAGTGACAATGAATCCTTACGTTCATACACCACTTCAATTAAATCATCTGCAAAAGAATTTAATTTTGTGTAAAAAAACTGGATAAGAACTGGCAAAGTCACAGAACATCTTCTTTAATTTTTATTTTTAAAACATTTTCAAGCCTGGTCTTGTCAGTGTTCCTAAATAATAAAACAACTGACCTTCCAAGACCACACGGAAAGATCACCTAAAGCAAATTGCCATTTAATTGAAAACAAACCTACAGCTCAACATACAGTTCAAAGTTAAGAACCGCTTTATTCAAAAAAACTGGAAAAGTACACACAATACAGTATTTTCTCTAAGCTCTCTATCTGGGAATTAACCTCCCAGCGGTGCATTCTTGATACAGTCTGGCAGGATTGCTTTTCACTTTCCATTTTCATAATTTGATCTGAATTTCTGGACGACTTCAAGGTTTGCCTGGCCTAGTAGCAGGGTTGGCTATAAGCAAATTTCTTTACATTGGCAAGTTTGGAAATCATAATCTCCTGGAAGAATAGGAGAGAAAATCAAAGGCTTCTCCTTGAAGAATTAGTTTGTCAAAGCATTAATTCCACAGCAGTTAGTACTTTTATCACGTTAGAGATTTCTTCCGTGAACAAGGCTAATTGTAGTTATCCTTTGACACGGTGGTATGATTTGCAGATGTGCTTTGCATTGTTGATTAACCCCAACAGATAGTATGAGCCTTTGCTATTGTGCATAAGACAGAATGGAAAAAATGCAAGTCAAAGAATAACTTGTTTCTTGTAATCAAGTTTTAAACATTTCTGTTGGCTTTTTGGATGTCAACTTTTTATTATCTTTATCAGAATTACATGCCCTATTTCTAGATGAGGTCACACATGTTAATGTGACAGACATCTTTCAGCAGTTGCCAAAAGAAATGCCATTCTAAATTGAAAAAAATACACTGAAGGCCTCATTTGCTGACTGTTTAAATAAAATCAGTATAAGCAAGGAAATAAAAACACAGGAAAACTACTAAGAGAAAATAATTAGATAATAATCTTGACCAAATCTTGAGTAGAAGCCTTTGTTAGACTTCATAGAGAGAAAAAAAACAAGCAAGGAAATAAGCTTCTGTCTTTTCTTATCTGTTTAGATCAAGAGTGGGTTTCCTCTTCTTCTCTCCTTTTTTCTTTTAAATATGTTGTTGTTATGATTTTTCTTTCCATATCAAGAAAATCAGTAAATCTTTAACATATAGCACTAACTTAAAATACTGCATTTTAGTCAGTCTTGTCTGTAAGCTATAGATTTATAAGGCTAGGAAGATGGAGCTTTCTGCTTTTGTAGATCAGCTCTGACAAATCTGGCTAACATTCGCTGTAAGCCTCATTCTTTCTGCTGTGCTAAAGTGCATAAAATGGAATGTACATATATTCTGATAGTACATTTTGTAATATTGTGTTTCCTTGTCTCCACCTATGAAAAGTCGGAGAAATGCAGGAAGTGCCCTATCGGAAGAAGTCAGCTCAACTATAGAGATGGTGCTGGTCTGATTTAAGGTAAACAGAAATGGGTGCAAGATTTTGTTTTAAAGATAAACTTTCTGTGACAGGGAGCATGGATTTAGTCCATCAGAGTTGGGTTTTGGCTTGAGTTTCTCATGTGGAGATTCAATGCATTTTGGAATGACAGTGTGGAATCAGTCCGAAATTACCACAGAGCTGACTCCACAGTTGAAAATCTAATCCAGAACCTGACAGTATTTTTTTATGTTGTAACAGACGGACAAAGAAAAGTTAATTGCTTGTTTCTGATAGCCACCAAATCTATGTAACCTCCAGACTTCAATTTGCAAGGAGGAATTATTTTGTGACTAGACGTCTGAATCTCAACAAGCTATAGAAATAATATATTGGCACCTATGTTCACCACAGTTAGGAACTGATCATTCTGTTGTGTGTATGTGAGATGTTTCATTTGTGTTTCTCTCTCTCCCCCCCGCCCCCCCCCCCCCCCCCCAAAAAAAAAGAAATCCCTAAAAATTATTGCGTATTCCAAAAGAGGCTTGCAGTTGGGGAAGAACAACCTTAAAGGATGGCTAGGAAAGGTCTGTTCCTGTTATTTCTTTAGCATACTTATATAAATTTAAAAGATTTGAAGAGTGGGAAATTACACTAGATTGCATTTCTGAGACAAATAATAGTTATAAGACTCTATTACCAAGGTCATCAACAAAATGATCCACTAGTATGGTCAGTCTATTCCCTAAACAAGCAGTTTCCATGCTATCCTGGAGGTCTTGTATGATTAAATCCTAACTTCAGCTGAAATACATAATGGTTTGACAAAAAATTAGTATAAAATATTCACATCCCCCAATGCCCAACCCAAATGCAGAGAGGTTCCTAATATATGTAACAGGCCCAGAACTCATTCTATAGTTTTCATGTCACTTACCTCACAAAGACTATAATATACACATTGTTCTGGGCTCTTGGTAGCTAAGATAGTGAGAGTGAGTTAAGCTTACTAAGTACACAGATGATACAGCACTATGTCTTTCACTCAGTTTATAATACAGCTGATAGTGTTGTTCAGTGTATGAGCTGGTCTAGTGTTGCTCCTGCATCCTTTGCTTTGGAAATCTTTCCTGCCCGAGAGAGCATACAGCTTTTCTTCAAGAAGCATCTATTTTCTCTTTGTGTTAAATTGGCAAGTAAACTGTATTTTGTCAAGAATGATCTTGAAGTATTTCTTAAGAAATCCACCCCTTTTCCTTCCACAGTCTGGTAGACTATATAAAACACACTTGGCATTTGTGCATTGTCCACGATGTGCATATCTGGCACATTCTGAATGGACCTTCATTGATTACAGCATCAGGAACAAGCAGATAGGGCACCACAAAAGACCTTCATTCTTCAGATCCTTGTGCTACTTCACTCAAACAAGAATATAGTGGTGCCTCTGGTTGGACTATGAAGTTTGTGCTTTCTGTACAGCATCAGTGCTCAGATCCGATGGCAAGGCACCAAGTACAAGAAATGTATGTATATCTGAACTGAAGGAGAGACTGAGCCCATCCAGCTTCTAGTCTCACTGTATAATCCTGGTAAGGGCATTTGAAATATAGGGAATTACTTTTCTATCAGTGTTGGCACAATCATTCAAAACACGTTCAAGGTTAGTGAACCCTTAAATTGTCATAAATTCAATCTGCCCACTTGCAGAGTTTGGTTGACACATACCCTTAACTTTCTTCAAGCTGAAATTAATCCAAAGATAGCTGTAGAAGCAGAAAATCGATCTACTCACAGCTGAAAGTCTTTCTGAGAAATTGCTATCAGTGCCCAGTCACTAGCATACAAGTGCTTCTTTGCAGCCCATTTGGCAATGTTGTGCAATAAGGAAAGATTAAAATATTCGTCTACAGAAAATCCTGCAGCTGAACCCTGTGGATTGTGTTGTCTGATACTGCTAAGTAAAATAGTACTGCAAGAATACTGTCTATGTAGTGCCCAAATTTGATTCCTGTTCAAAACTGGGAATGACAGAGATGAAAGTTTTCTGAGACCATCATGAACTCTCATCTGCAGAAAGTATACTGTAGAATTCTTCCCATGAGGCTTTCAAGTCCCAATAAACTTACCATTCTGGAGGTTTTAATTGCATCACTTAAGTCTAGGTAGTTCTCTCAATATTTCTCTTGGACTTAGTGAGAAGTGTAAATCTTGATTTGTCTAAATTTCTTGTTATGACTCCAGAAATTTATTTCTACAGCATATAGCACCAACTAACAAGGAATCTCAAAGAAGATTTTAATTACTACAGGAAACCACTTGTCATTCAGCCATTTGCTACTGTAGATTATTGTTAAGGCAACAGGATTTATATTTTTTAGATTTATGAAATGATCTTTGTGTCCAAGATCTGGAAATAAATATGTAAATAGAATAGGTGGTGTAATCTTTCAGTTGGAGGATTGCAACTCATTTTGTGATGTTTAGAAAAAATATTACTTGGGCAATGTGCCTTACCATCTTTTGTGTTCAGCATCTTTTATCAACCTTACATATTGGTTGGCAGCTTATTCAAAGTGGCAGCACGGAACAATCTAATACACTGCCATCTACAGCTGTTTTGACACTGACTAGATTTTGAAAGTGATGGGCCCAGCTCTTCCTTACACTGCATACAAAATATTCCAATTTCCACGTAAACAACACATCAACTGAGTATGAATTTAATACTACTTAAATAAAAAGTATTATTAAAATAATGATTAAAAATAACCAAAATCGTCAAACCATTTCCTTTCTGGCAACAGTGATCAGAATTATTTATTACGAGTTTGAGCTTGAGCCACTAAACCATTTAATCACAATATTTTTAGCACCTATGACAGAAGTAGTCAGGCATTAAATGTGAAGCTCCCTTACTCCCGTGCCTGGAGGTAACTAATCAATGTGGCAAAGATCTTCTGGGTACAGAAGATGTATATCTCACCTTCCAATGATTAGTTTGTCAAAACCACAAGATCTATGAATATACTTATTTAACCTGTCAAAAGGATATAGTACAGCCTGAAAAGTCATCATCAAACCTGATGTAGCAGAAAATTTCTAACTATTGATTAGATTCAGACATTCATTTTAATTTGAACATGTACTTTGGTGAATCAATAGGTCAAGCAGACTATGAGTACAACCCAATAACATTGGAATCTTGAGTCAGCAAGTTAGGATGCCCTTGAGTACCTCAATTTTTTTCTCCTCAGATGACTTTTAAAGGGAAAAGAGGATTAGCTTAAGTGTAGAATAATAGACTGAGACTGCATTCAACCACATCATCTCTTGTCTCTTTTTTAGACCAAATCTTATGCAATGCACCAGGTGCAGGCAGGTATTTCAAGTCTTGTATTCATTACTTCTGAAACAAAACTAAACAAAATTTAAGGCTCTAAATGCATTACTGTGTAAAAAAAGTTACAGATTTCTATTGTCAGGATGATCGATGAAGTAGGAGATGTTAAGAAAAGCAGAGAAAACAAATTAAAATGGGATTTAACTAAACCTGCTGTCAATTCTGCCAAGAGAAACTTAAATGAAAAAAACCCACAAAAAACAGACTCTGAATCACCTGAAATAGCAATATAAATAAGACAGTTGGGGCATTCCGTTCTGGAGGAGGAAAACTTTCCTATGGTAATATTTTTCCTAGACAGTGTAATAATGTACCTGCTGAGTTCACTTTGGAAACTGTCCTATAATTCACTATGCATGTCATGATCATAAGGCTGTGTTCATTGTTGTATTCCTTGTTGCTGACATTATTAATTGAATTTTCATCTATTTGGTTAGAGAAAATGTTTTTTAGGGTGTGATTTTTTTTACTTTACTTTTGCATTATGAATTATTCAGAATAGCCTCCAGCAGCTTTTGCTCCATATAGTTCCTCATATCCAAACTGAGCCAAAAAAAACCCACTGCCTTTATTTCCCCAGGAATATGAAATATATATACTACACCAAATTTCTAGAAGCAACTGGAATGGAGTTATTAAGAATCTTTAAGAAAACCAGCATTTACAATTCTTTACATACTTAATGGAGTCACTCAGCAGAAAATACAGTAGTCATCAGAAACATGAAAAATATTACTTGTACTTACGATTTTATTAAACAGAATGATAAAACATGATGAATTATTTTGCTTAAGGAGTGCCTACATGCCACTATGTTTCCAAATATAGCAAATAAGAATGATTATCTTAAAGATAAGGTAATTTAAAAGTGCAATAATTAATCTAATTTAAATTAAACTAGACAATATGCACTAGGGGACAAAAAGTTTATACATACATATACACTAATATAAAATATTATGACACTACCTTCACATGAAATAATTTTAGTTAGCACAGCTTATCCATTTTTTATTCTGGACATAAATGGAAAAGCACAAAACAATGGATGTGATAAAATAAATGTACAGACTAATTAACTTGTCTCACACAGGAACTATCTTGCAATGACTTGCACGCTGTAGGCTATATTTCTTTTCTATGGAAGGAGTGCAAACAAGCACCCCAGTTTACGGTAGCTCATCTTCACACAATTATGAGGACTCTGCTGTTTTCCCTTAATCTGAAAACCCCAGCAATTGGGATACAGGGCAGTATAGACAACTGAAGGTAGAATTCATCTCATACAGCTTTCAGCATCTAAAAATCTTAGATCTCTGTCTACACATGCTTTTTTAGTTTGTCCTGCTATTGTCTATGGAAGGAGAGAGGCATCTTCTGAGGGTGATACTTCTCACCTATTTTAAGATGGCTTGACTCCACCTATGGAGATGTCTGAGTGTTTCTCCATTAACTATTAAGGGGACCTAGATTTAACATTAAAAATTCTTGTGAATAAAATACCACTATGGCAGCTGAACCTTGCTTAAGGAAGCTGAACCTTGCTTAAGGAAGGCATTCCCCTAAATTCAATTCCAGTTCAATTTATCACGAACCTAGACTCTCCATGAGCATCTGTCAGACTGTGAAGGTTTAAATTTTCTCTCTCCTGACATGGAAAGGTCAATAAACCCATTCACCATGTCCAATCTTCCAGTGAGAAAAAAATTCCCCCTCCCTCCAAAGACCTCCAAGAGGAGTAGTAAAAGATATTCAACAAGGTCCTACTCAGTTTCAAGACCACCTAACATATAATATACTTAGACCATCAGGGTTTCATTAGCCTTTATGATTTAATTTATCAAGTCTAGTTATACAATTCATTATTCCAGATAAAGTCATTATATTTCCAAGATTCAAAATAAAACTGTCTGTGTATATAAGCACAAATATTTTATGAATTAAAACATATGCATTTACATACCCATCTAGACATGTATATATATAAAGTATAGTGTATTTACAGATTAATATTGTATCTCAATAGTTTTTATATGTCTATTTTCTTACAAAAATTCCTGTGAATTGGACATATATGTGTGTCTGAATGCTATGTGCAGAGCTTTCATGTCCATAGGTAAAAGTATAACTCAGACCTAAAGATGCTGTTTTCTTATTCTCAACAAATTTAGGGTAAGAAATAGCTTCTTTCTCTTTGCAGTTGTCTCTAAAGCCCTTCTTCCTAAAATACTCTGGCTCTAAAGCAATTAGCAATGCTAAAATAATTGGTGAAGAGCAATGTAATTTATATTTTTTATTCTGATTATTTTTATTAATTACCTCTATGTAAATTAAGCGATTACTTTTTAGGCAAAAGTTTTCAAACAATTTTTAAATATATTTTTTTTCCTGAAAGTTTTACCTAACTTACTTCCAAGCTTCTGCTGTTATTTAACTAAATACATCACTGAAAAAATGTTTTGCTAATTCCAAGGTGAAAATTTTTTGCTGACACTCATTTTACTGTGTGGGAGGAACTATCCTGTAACTACCATCCTGTTAGTCAGCCCAAAACTTTAATTTGTAATTCCTACACAGGAATAAGCACCCAATGTAAAACCAGCCAGCTTTGGTTGTAGGAAAGAGAAGCGGAGGGGAAGGGAAGAGGTTGAGGATGGAGCCTGTATGCATTGCTGTGAAGAGAAGGAGCCTTTCACTATACTGTATTACCGATGCAGTTTCCAGGAAAGGATACAGTAGAAAAAGGCTGCAGAGATTGCTGGAGGCATTTTTACAGTTTGCTTGTGAATGGGCTCTGATTTGTACAGCTGCTTCTATGAAAGTGGACTGAACCATCTCCAGCACAGCTCTATGCGTACCCATGGACAACAAAATAAAGGACAGTGTTGGTCCCTACACATATCTAAAGATCCTGTGGCCCAGTAACTCCCTCACAAAGGAGTATGCCAGGGACAATTTTGTGCCCTTGACAGACTGACATTGAGCTCTTTATTTATTTATTTTGGAGTAAAAATCCTATAAAGCAGCTGTAGGCTAAACACTAAGATATACTGCAGACAGAGGCAGTTGTTTAGAGTAACATCTACACTAGCATATGTCAGAAGGACTGAAAAGAAGGATTTATTTCAGCATTTCATTTACACTAATAATGCCAGCAAAGGGACATTATTAAATAGAGAAAGAGAATATGGATTTCAGAGTCTATCAGTTCAAGAGAACTATCTCACGGAGAGTCTATACATATTTAGGTCAAGGTTGGATTATAAATTCAGAAAATTCTTCTTAATAGAGTATTTCCCTATTGATTCCTTTCCTTCTGACTCCTACTGAGTTTGCATCTGTTCCTTCTCTAAGTAGACAGAACATGGAATAGATGCAAATATGATGCAGTTTGTTGATTAAATTCTTGGATGTGTTTATCTGTTGGAAGCCTCACCATCAGGCAGTCGATTTAATCAAACAATAATCTTCAGGCAATGATGAACTTTTACAAAAAAATGTATCTGTGGAGCCTGCTGTGCCCTGTATTTATTGAAGATGTATCTCTTCATGGGGCTTAACACAATTGTCAAAAAATGATAATCTAGATGATTACTTGTAATAACAGGCAGTGCCACATTTAACTTTTTTGTCCTGTCCCATGACTATACAGCTTTGCTTTGGAAACAGTTGATATCCCTCTGATCTGGGCCAGAATATTATTCATTACATTTCTGACATTCCCTATGGCTATGCAAAAGCGCGAGCAAATCAGCCTTTTTGCCGGTTCAGTGTTTTATTCTGAGACTTGGGTTTGTTAGCTGAGCCAAACTAAATCTCTCCATTTAGACTCTCTGCTACACCCCTGATTAAACTGGGGAAAAGAAACAAAGTTTTCTGCTTTTCCCTTGCCATTAAGAACTTCTCTAATCTTAGATAACATGATACTTAGTCCTTCACAAAAAATTTAGGCAAGCTGATGTTAAAAAAGAATGAATAATTAGAGCTATTGGTATACTCACAGTAGAGGTAAACAAACTGGTTATCCACAGTAGTGACAATAAGAGCTAGTGATGAGAAGAGTGTGAATTGGAAAATAGATGTGTTCATCTTTGTTTTTATTGTTATTTTTAGGTGTCCCATCCTCTGAAGTGTCCTCCACCTTCTCCCCAGAAGCCACTACCCATAGTGGCTGATTTTCACCTTCCGGAGACTGAGCAGGCCAAGCACAGATTTTCAAGTATGTCGCTTTGCCTCATCCTTTAACCAGAAGCTTCATGCACCTTGCCATTCTTCTTCTAAAGGAGGATATAAGGGAAATAAATTCAGATGCTCTGAGATTCAGTGATTAGTGTAGCATGACCATGGCTAAATCACAAGAAGCCAAACAGACCATCTAGGTCTGGG
The DNA here is from genome assembly GCA_003342895.1 of Casuarius casuarius. NCBI lineage: Eukaryota > Metazoa > Chordata > Aves > Casuariiformes > Casuariidae > Casuarius > Casuarius casuarius. The sequence continues at coordinate 7,383 of PTFA01000809.1, read as the reverse complement.
CTACTCCCCCACGCTCAGGCAGGGTCAGGGAGCCTTCTTACAAACCCTCAGCAAATGAAGCTACACAATGTTCCCCAGGCAATTTATTCTAATATTTCGCTAGCTGTTAGATGTTTTTCCTGATAGGTAGCTTCAGACATGCTTGCTGTAATTTAGCCGGTTGCTTTTTTTTTTTTTTTTCCCATCCAGACGGATATAGAGAGAACAATTGTTCTCTTTTTCAGCCTAGTTTGCACCTGAACACTACTGTCATATCACACATAGGTCTTTTCATCTTTACTTTAAACAGCCCCCTTTCATTCAATCTTTCCTGAAGGTCAGATTTTCTAGACCTCTTTGGAGTCAGTCCAGTTGTTTCAGAATGTTCTTGAAGGGCTGCCAAAAACCAGAGACATACTCAGCTGAGGCCTTGCCAGTGCAGAGTGGAGCAGAGGGATCATTTGTCTGTATAATATCTGCATTTTTCATAACAGCATGACATTGGTGACTCATGTTGTGCTTGTGCTCCACTGTAACCTGTAGATCTTTTTCTAAAGTGCTGCCATAGTTGAATTTTTCAAGGTGATTTTTTTTTCCCTGTGTATAGCTGCTCATACGTGCATCAGTGCAGAATCTTATATTCTGTGCTACATTATATTTTTTTCACACCAATTTGCCAAGGTCATGTTAAATTCTGTGTATATATTCCTGACAGTCCTCCCAACTTTGATATCATCTGCAGATTCAATAATCACGTTCTCTGTTCTATAGACCAGATATTAATGAAATTACTGAACAGAACTCTATTCAAGTCCGGCAGAAGCTAAAATGTTGCATCCTTCTAACTGGACAGTGAAAATGTGTTTGCTGAATACACTTTCCCTCTATCCAGAAGACTTCCTATACTGTGATAGAATAAGATTTGACTTGTTCAGCCTCTATTTTCTTCCAGTCATCCCCACCCAGAAGTTACTACTAGCAACCAGTTTCATTTTATAACCATTTAGCTACCTCAAGTATTTGATATTTTTAACAGTAGTCATATCAGAATACTTATTTTCCAAACATTTAAAAGTGCCTCTCTGATTATATTACAATCCCAATATTTAAACACAGAAAAGTATTATGCTCTGTAAAATGGCTTCACACAAGAGAAAAGAAGTTTTATTTCCTTTTTTCTCAAGAACAGTAAAAAGGTGATATTCATCTATTTCCTTTTGTGTCCATGAAGATGATACTTATCATCAATACTATGATTGTGCTAATACCATCAGAAGGCAGACCTATAGAGATTAGGGGTCCTAAATAAGCCTGGAACTGCATTGCAAGGAATGTAAAAAATGCACAGTAGAAAACTTCTTATTCTTGATGAAAGGTGACCAGAGAAAATTGCTGCAAAATGTACTTCATTAAGTTCCAAATGACATTTACAACATCGTATTATACAAAAAGAAATTTTTAATCCATACAATTTTGCATATCTAATTCTGTGTTCATTCATTTTATACACATGCTCAACCAGAATTATTAGTGTCCTAATTAAATGTCATTAATATCTCTTTTCCTCTAACTGTAAAAAATGTGTTTTAGCAAAACTCAAGGCTAAAATGGAAATAAAACAGTCAAATAAATACTTAATCAGGATAAGGGAACCAAATATATCTGAAGTAGGAGCTTCATATATGCAGTTTCTAATTCCAGATAATTTGTACAAAATCTTTGTCAGTAGAATGATGCATGCTTAAAAGTTAGTAATTTTGAAAACCACTATTTAATTTAGATTTTTCTCCATTTACCATAGCTGTTGTAGGGCCATGGAAATGTAGGTCAAACAAAGAAGAATCACTTAGAGAAAATTAAGGATTGAAATTCTGTTTCCATACTCAGGAGTTCAATGTGGTATTTCAGGTATTTTGACTAATAATAGAATCACAAAATAATTTAGGTTCCTTCAAAGGTCATCTCCTCAACCTACTGCTGCTGCTCAAACCAGAGGTAACAGGCAGAACAGATTGCTTAGGCTTTGTACAGCCAAGATTTGAAAGTTTTCAAGGATGGAGATCCCATAGCCTCTCTGATAAACCTTTGCAGAGTCTGGTCACCTTCACTATGAAAAATTTCTCCTTGTATCTAATTGCAATTCTCCTCATTGCAGGTTGTGTGCACTGCGTCTTGTGCTTTTGCTGGGCACCTTCAAGAAAGTGTCTTGCAAGTGTCTTCTCTGAACAAGAAAGGTCCTCTCTGTAACCACCTACAAAGTGGTTGACAGCAAGCGAATTACCCCTCTGCCCTGCCAGAGCCTTCTCTCCTCCAGACAAAACAGCCCCCTTCTCCCAGCCTCTTCTTGTGCATTGTGTAACCTCTCCCCCTACATGATTTCAGCCTGCCGTTTCAGGGAACTTCTGGTTTTGTTCTTGATTCCAGTGAAGGGAAAGGGAGTTAGAAAAGCTATGCTTTTGCAGAATTATGGCCACAACCCAGAGAACCATTTCAGAACAAACATTTAATGAGCAATTATTAAATATTCTGGACTAGCTTTGCTTGATTTCTTGCATCCAACAGCTCATACTGGCAGCTGTGTGGAGTTTTGCAACTTGACAACAAGGGATCTGGTTTCTTAAAACCTACTTTGTTGTACATGTTTTTCAGACTTGGGAAATGTGCACTCCATAGTGTGCTGGGGGGTAAAGCTGTTAGTAGCTCAGTGTGATGTACAGAAGGGGTTGTTCACCTAATAAGTTATTTTCTTTAAAACCAAACTATATTTCATACACATGACTGTATGTCAGCAACCTATACAACCATTGATAAGTCTTTAAAAAAACCTCAAGATTACATGTAGGGCAGATTTCAAAGCTATTCAGAAATTTAGAGATGCCTCTTCCTCTTTCTAGGCTTTACCAAGCTAATTTATAGCCTAAATTATTAGAAAATTTCAAAATGCTAGTAGGCATCTATAATTGATTATTTAGGCACTTACATGCTTCGGCACTGCCTTATGTGGACTTAATTGTATTAACACTGCTTAATCACAAGAATTAGATGAAGTATCAGCTCTAAATAACACCATAATAATTTCCAAGTGTGTGATTATTTTCTTTTTAAGAAATGCATTACCCTTCATTTAGTATTGACAGTATTGATAAGAGAAATAGTTTTGAGGATTTACATCAAAAGGAAATATTATTATTTTCCTAAAAGCAGAACCATTTAATATTAGGTGTATATCCAGCTGCTGATAAGAAAATGTGTTTAATGGTTGTTATTTGACATTCCTACTCAAAGATAATGTATTATCTGAAATGTTTTCTTTACAAGTTATCTGTTAGTAGTCACAGTTCACTGCCCTGTTGGTCTGGTGAGTAAATCTCTTCTCTGCAGAGCTGGAAAATCTGCAATTCATACATCTGATCTTATTTCACTAATTGGATGTCCCTTTTTCCTCTCAGATGCTTTAAGCAAACATTCTGCTGCTGTGTCAAGGCCTTCTTAACATTTCTACTGAATGGCCCGTAGGTGATTGATTCCCGTTCTAGTGCAGAAATGTATAGCATGGACACAAAACAAAATGCCTCAGAAATCCAGTGTTGGGCTGTTACACTGTGTGGCCAGCAGTAATCATATGTATTTACATTCATTTTCTTTTCTTTCTTTTTTTTTTCATACTCATATTCATTTATTTGAATACTAGAGAATCATAAAGGAGCTAGCCTGAATGTTCAAAACCAAGGTTGACACAGAATTACATTCCCGTCCTCTAAGCTTTAAGAACAATTCCTGGCTGGTTTAGTACATGTGTATAATGTTGATCAGGATGGCTGAAGGAGGATACAGCCTATCTAGTTAAACTTGCATAGAAGAGCTATCTACTGTCCTGAGATTTTTTTTTTTTTTTTTTTAGGGGAAGAGAAAGGCCTGTTCTTTCCACTTCTCTCTCAGCCTATCACCAATACTTTTCTCCCTAGCACTCTTACTGCTGGCAGTATACCTTTTTTTTTTTTTGGGGGGGGGGGGGAAGAGGGGAGGGAGATACATTAAGTTTGGTATTGGAAACAAAAATAAAGATATTCAAATGTCTGCTCATGCTGAATTTGAGATGAATGAAAGACTTTTTCAGACCTTCTGGCTTAGTCACTTATTTTCAGCATGATATGACTATGTCCTGATGGGTTCAACAGACACCTGTGAGGAGGGCAACTCAGAATCAGTCTCATCTTCCTTTGACCTCAGGCAAGGTTTTCTCAGATGACATATTTTTTTTAGCTATAAGATTTTAGCCTCTGCAGTTTGAGTGCCTTCCTTCCAATTTTTCATACTGGAACTACTTCACTTTTTATTGCAAATGTTTGACATTGACAGGGATGATGCCCAAGTTTTTCTTTTTTTTTACCTATGACTCAGAAAAACCTAAAAAGGCATTTGCAGTCTTACCATTAAGAAAAAAACATTGAAAAAAATCTATAAAAATATGATATTCAGTTCCCATGCTGTTGTTAGTAACTCATGGAAACAATATCCTTATGAAAGGAACTGGAAAGAGAAGACAAAACTTTGTTTGTTATATAGGTTTTAACTACAAAACAAAAATAAGGATACTAGAGCTGACATACCTTTACCTAAAAGTGAATTTTAGACAAATACATGAATGCTGGAGACAGATGCCTAAATATACCTAAAATTATATCAGGAACACTGTGATCCTCACTTACTAAAATTCTAGCTGTGTCATACCTTTATTTACTTCTGCCATTATTTCTAATATGAATCTCCAAAATCTTTATTGTATTAACCTCAGAGACAAAATCTTCCAATGGTACTTTGTCTGTACTGGCAGGTAGTGAAATGTATTTGAAATGGTTTAATACATTAAAATATTGCAAAATCTGTTTTTTTTTAATTTTAAAGTAGATAATTTAAAATAAAAGCAGAGAGAGAAATTTTGATGCAAATATTCTGAAATTTAAATGTCTTTGAACAATTTTATGTTTATTTGAGCAAATGAGTTACGTATAACACTCAAATTTAGTTTAGTTAACTGCTAGCAATAAAAAGGAGCACAATAAAGATTAATTTGCAACAAACCAAATGTTATGCTAAAAAAGGTTTCAACATAAGAAAAAAATCAGAGAAGATATTAGTTTTTAGTTTCCTGAATAATTATAACAAACTTTTGTCTTTCGGGGGGTCCTAAGAGTCATGTAAGCCCAGAAATTATGTTTTAGAAGAATCTTGAAAATTAGAAGTCCTATTAAAACACTACGCCTTTGATATTGGTATGCTGATTCTACTTGCATGTACTTCCAGGAAGATCATTTCCATGAAATCTGTGTGTGGTCAGATGAAAAAAATCTTTCCATTGTCAAACCACAGCAAATCTCTGTCAAGTATTGCTATGGTTTATCGAATTAGAATGTTCTAAGTGAACATCCTCTGAAACTTGTGAGAGCAGGCAATGGACCCTCTGAATAGGAAAAATCAACTAAACAGTTGGCAGAGCAGACATGAAGAACTGGAGGAAAAAAAATAAGGTTTGGTCATATTTATCTTTCAGCTATGCCCCAAAATCAATGTATGCCAGGAAAACAGGACATTTGCCCAGTCTTAGAAGGAGCATACCATGATTTTACACCATATTCTATTTTTCACTGTTTCACACATTTATTCTTTAAAGCTTTTTTGTTGTCTTTCATAGGTAGTTATGCCATCAATGCAAAAAAGGTTGTGAAGATGAGTATGGGTTATTCCTGGAAAAAAATTTGTTAAGACTTTGGAAAAAAGTACTTCCACCTATGCCAGTGTAACTATTCATATAATATGCAAATATGTCAGAATACATTTCTTTTCAATAAGGTCATTTTTCAGTAATATAGAGTACGACTGCTGAGGACTAAAACCAGAATTGTTATACTAAAATGTACCATAGATCTGGATTGCTAGCGTAAAAAGCATAAGCTTTGTACGTGAGTAAATGTGCATTCACACAGAGAAAAATCAGTGAGCCAGGGAAATAGGATTTTCTTTTACTGCTGTTGCAAAGGAGTGTTTCTGGATTTCAGTAATGTTTTGGTTTAAGCTTTGGATGAAGGTTTAAGGACAAGTTTGTGTTTTTCACACCAGTTCACCTGCCATCCCAAGTCACTATCTACAAGCTTGGGACTAAGACGGTCTAATGAGTAATCTCCCTTGCTGCTGTAGTCTTGTTCCAGCTCTTGCGCTCAATAGATTTCATTGGATTTTAGGGTTGACTGCCACTGCTCTATCATTTTAGCTCTTCAAGGGAATACTGCAAAAAAAAAAAAAAAAAAAAGTTGAAAAGGTCATTGCCATAGTTTCCCTGTAGTCCTACTGCCCTGCCCAATGAAGTCTCAAACACTAAACTCAGACTTGCTAGCAGCAGATAATGAGACAGGATAACAATAAAGAGGTTAGGTTAGTTTGTCTTTGAAATGGCTTGAAGGATATTCTTTGTCTATTTAATGGGTTTTCTAGAGAGCTGGAAGAAAGACACTTTTGCACTAACTCTAACTACAGTAGCAGGCTACTTGGAAAAGTCTGATGCTATAGTGGTGGAGCATTTTGACTTACTTTTGAGACAAGAATTGCATGAACAGTTTAAGTCCCATGCAACAGAGGTAGAGTGAAAATGATCATTTGGTATTTTTCATCTGGCATTTCAGAAGATTCCAAATCCATTTTGCTAAGTGCATAGAATATCCTGGCATGATTCCAGGAAGCACAGCAAGTCTTCAGGTTTTAGGCTTTAAGATTCTTGCAAGTGACACTCAGTGCTAGAAGTAAGCCCTCCCATTCTGGACAAGAAATTCTAGAGTCCAATATGCTCACAGATCCTTGATTTTGTGTTTAAACAGATGGCAAACCAAAATTAGTGTCTGTAACCTTCCATCCTAAATATCCATCTCAAGGCTGTAGCTGTGCCCCTAAATGAGACTAGAACTAGAATTTGAACTGTCACAGAATCACAGAATAGTTGGAGTTGGAAGGGATCTCTGGGGATCGTCTGGTCCCACCTGCCTGCTTACTCAGGGTCAGGTAGAGCTGGTTGCCCAGAACTGTGTCCAGTTGAGTTTTGAGTATCTCCAAAGATGGAGACCCCACAACCTCTCTGGGCTACCTGTGCCAGTGTTCAACCACCCTCAAGTAAGGAAGTGTTTTCTTTTGTTCAAGTGGAATTTCCTGTGTTTCCGTTTGTGCCCGTTGCCTCTTGTCCTGCCAGTGGGCACCGCTGAGAAGAGTCTGGTCTCATCCTCTTGACACTCTTCCATCAGATATTTATACGCATTAATAAGACTCTCCACCCCCACCCCGAGCCTCCTTCTCTCCAGGCTGAAAAGTCCCATCTCTCTCAGCCTTTCCTCATAGGAGAGATGCTCCAGCTCCGTAGTC
>PTFA01000808.1:12576-42555 GCA_003342895.1 Casuarius casuarius | reverse complement strand
CGTAGAGGCCTGCACAAACCTGTAGGAGCCCGAAAAGGGGTGTGCGATCCTGTACGAGCACGTAGTAGCCCGTAGAGGCCTACATGAAGCCTGTATGAGCCCGTACGAGCCCATACAATCCCGTAGAGGCCCGTAGATATCAGCGCGAGCCTGTATGAGCCCATATGATCCCATTCATGCCCATAGAGGCACGCATGAGGGCTGCGGAAGGCCGTTGGAGCCCCGAAGAGCCCCTAGAGGCCTGCACGAGCCCATACAAGCACATACGAGCCTGTTCGAGCCCATAGAGGCATGCATGAGGCCTGCGTGAGCCCGTACAACCACCGATGAGGCCGTAGAGGGCCTGCGCGAGCCCATAGGAGCCCATAGGAGCCCAAATGAGCCCATACGAGCCCGTAGAGGACCGTAGACACCAGTGTGAGTCCGTACCAGCCCATATGAGTCCATACGAGCCCCTGCGAGCCCATCTACACCCGTAGCAGTCTGCACAAGCCCCCTACGAGCCCATATGAGCCCACACAAACCTGTAGAGGCCTGAACAAACCTGTACGTACCTGCACATATACCTGTAGCAGCCTGCACGAGGCCATACAAGCCCATAGAGGCATGCATGAAGCCTGCACGACACCATATGAGCCCGCATGAAACCATACAAGCCCGTACGAGCCCCTACGAGCATGTAGAGGCCTGTGCAAGCCTGTGCAAGCCCGTACAAGCCCGTAGGAGCCCGTACATGCCTGTAGAGGAATGCATGAAGCCTGCATGTGCCCACACGAGCCCGTACAAGCCTCTAGAGGCCCGGATGAGACCTGTACAAGCCTGTACGAACCTGTACGAGCCCGGAGAGGCCTGAACAAGCCCATACGAGCCGGTATGAGCCCGGAGAGGCCTGTGCGAGCCCGCACAAGCCCATAAGAGCCCGTAGCAGCTGACACGAGACCGTACCCATGGGTTCGAGCTCATAGAGGCCCGCATGAGGCCCGTATGAGCCCATACGAGCCCATAGAGGCATTTGCAAGCCCATAGGAGCCCGTAGGAGCCTGTAGAGGCCCGCGCGAACCCGTACGAGCCCCTACGACCCCATAGAGGCCTGCACAAAACCGTACGAGCCCGTACGTGCATGTAGAGGCACACATGATGCCTGCACGAGCCCGTACGAGCCCCGGCAAGCCCATAGAAGCCTGCACAAGCCTGTACGAGCCCATAGAGGCTGGTATGAGACCGTATGAAACCGTGAGAGCCCGTAGAGTCCTGCATGCACTCGTACAAGCCCAAAGGAGCCCGTAGGCCTGCGCGAGCCTGTACGAACTCATACGAGCCCGTAAGGCATGAATGAGGCCTTCACATCCCCATACGTTCCCGTAGAGGTCTGTAGATGCCTGCGCGAGCCCGTACGAGCCTGCATGAAACCACACACGCATGTATGAGCCTGTAGAGACCTGCATGAGGCCCATACCAGCCCGAACAAGCCCGTATGAGCCCGTAGAGCCATGCATAAGCCTATACGAGCCCGCTGTACTAGCCCGTAGAGGCACACATGATGCCTGCACAACCCTGTACGAGCCCGCATGAAACCTTAGAAGCCTCCACGAGCCCGTACGAGCCCGTAAAAGCCTGTAGAGATGTGTGCAAGCCCGTAGGAGCCCGTAGGAGCCCGTACAATCCCGTAGAGGCCTGTAGATGCCAGCGCGAGCCAGTACGAGCCCATATGAGCCCGTACAAGCCCGTAGAGGCCTGCATGAGGCCTGTACGAGCCCATATGAGCCTGTAGAGCCATGCACGATCCCGTACGAGCCCACATGAAAATGTAGCAAGCCCATATGAGCCCTTGCGGGCCCGTATATGCCCGTAGCAGCCTGTACGAGACCATACGAGACCAGACGAGCCCATAGAGGCCCGTATGAAGCTCCTAAGAGCCCTTATGAACCCATACAAGCTCATAGAGGCCTGTGCAAGAATGTAGGAGCCCGTAGGAGCACGTACAATCCTGTAGAGACCCATAGAGGCCAGCGCGAGCCTGTAGGAGCCCGTAGAGGCCTGTACAAGCTCGTACAAGCCCATACAAGCCTGTAGAGGCCTGCGTGAGCCCGTAGTGGCCTGCGCAAGACCGTAAGAGCCCATATGAGCTTGTACATGCCCGTAGAGGCACTCATGAGGCCTGCGTGAGCCCGTACGAGCCCCGACAAGCCCATAGAAGCCTGCACGAGCCGTACGAGCCCATAGGAGCCCATAGAGGCCTGCATGAGGCCCGTATGAGCCCGTAGAGGACCGTAGATGCCAGCGTGATCCCATACCAGCCCATATGAGTCCGTATGAGCACCCGCGAGTCCATCTACACCTGTAGCAGTCTGCATGAGCCCCCTACGAGCCCATATGAGCCCGCACAAACCCGTAGAGGCCTGAACGAACCTGTATGAGCCTGAAGAGGCCTGTGGGAGCCCGTACTAGCCCGCACAAGCCTGTAGAGGGCCTCACAACCCCGAACGAGCCTGAATGAGTACGTACGAGCCCGTGCAAGCCTGTATGAACTCATAGAGGCTCATATGAGGCTCGTACGAGCCCATACAAACCCATACAAGCCCATAGAGGTCTGTGCAAGCCCGTACAAACTCCTATGAGCCCGTACAGGCCTGTGCAAGCTCGTATGAGCCCACAGAAGCGCATACGAGCCCGTAGAGGCACACATGAGGCCTGCGCGAGCCCGTATGAGCGCTAAAGCGCCCATAGAGGCCTGCAGAAGCCCGTACGAGCCCGTACGATCCCGCACGATCCCGCATGAGCCTGTACGAGCCCACATGAGCCCATAGAGGGCCTCACAAGCCCGTTTGAGCCCGTACAAGCCCAAATGAGCCTGTAGGAGCCCACACAAGACCATATGAGCCCGTACGAGCCTGTTTGATCTCGTTTAGGCCAGTACTAGACATATCAGCCGGCATGAGACCGCACGAGCCCGTACGAGCCCGCACAAACCCGTAGAGGCCTGAACGAACCTGTACGAGACCGTAGAGGCCCATAGACGACAGTGCGAGCCCGTGGGAGCCCATAGAGGGCCTCACAAGACTGTACAAGCCTGAACGAGCCTGTACGAGCCCGCACGAGACCATACGAGGCCGTACGAGCCTCTAGAGGCATGCATGAGGCCTGTACGAGCCGGTACGAACCCATACGATCCTGTAGAGGACTGCGCGAACCCGTACGAGCCCCAATGGCATGCATGAGCCTGTATGAGCCCGCATGAGCCCGCATGAGCCCCTACAAGCCCGCAGGAGACTATAGGAGCCTGAAGAGCCAATAGAGGCGTGCACGAGGCCCGCACGAGACCGTACGAAGCTGTATGAGCCCGTAGAGGCCTGCCTGAGGCTCGTACGAGCCCATACGAGCCCGTAGAGGTCTGCGCAAGCCCGTATGAGCTCATACGAGCCCGCACAAAACTCATAAAGTTCTGCATGAGCCCGTAGAAGCCTGTACAAACCCATAAGAGACCGTAGCAGGTGGCACGAGACTGTATAAGGCTGTACGAGCCCGTACGAACCCATAAGAGCCCATAGAGGCATGTAAGAGCCTATACGAGCCCATATGAGCCCGCACAAACTCGTAGAGGCCTGCACGAGCCCGTACAAGCCCGTAGCAGCCGGCATGAGGCCCGTAAGAGCCCATACAAATGCGTATGAGCCTGTAGAGTGCTGCAGAAGCCCATACGAGCCCGTATCAGCCTGTACATGCCCATAGAGACACGCATGAGGCCTGCACGAGCCCATACGAACCCATACGACCCCGTAGTGGCCTGCGCAAGCCCGTAAGAGCCCATATGAGCCTGTATGAGCCCATAGAGGCCTGCATGAGGCCTGTACGAGCCCGTACGACTCCGTAGAGGACCATAGACACCAGCGTGAGCCCGTACCAGCACATATGAGTCCGTATAAGCCACTGCGAGCCCGTGTATGCCCGTAGCAGCCTGCACGAGCCTGTACGAACCGGTACAAGCCCATAGAGGCCTGTGCAAGCCTGTAGGAGCCTGTAGGTGCCTGTACGATCCCGTAGAGGCCTGCGCAAGCCCATACGAGCCAGTGTGAACCCGTTCGAGCCCGTATGAGCCCATAGCAGCCTACACGAGAGCGTACGAGACCGTAGAGCCCTGCATGAGGCCTGCACAAGCCCGTAGGAACCTGTACATGCACGGAGAGGCACGCACGATGCCTGCATGACCCCGTACGAGCCCTGATGAGCCCATAGAAGCCTGCACGAGCCTGTATGAGCCCGTGGAGGCCAGCATGAGCCCATACGTTCCTACAGAGGTTTGTAGATGCGTGCGCAAGCCCGTAAGAACCCATACGAGCCCGCATGAAACCGTAGAGGCATTCACGAACCTGTACGAGCCTGTAGAGGCCTGTGCGAGTCCATCCTAGCCCGCACAAGCCCGTAGAGGGCCTCACGAGCCCATACGAGCCTGTACAAGCCCGCACAAGCCCGAATAAGACCGCACAAGCCCGTAGAGTCCCGCATGAGGCTGTATGAGCCGTAGGAGCCCGTATGAGTCCATAGAGGTCTGCATGAGGCCCACATGAGCACGTACGAACCCATAGAGGCCTGTGCAAGCTCGTACGAGCCCATAGGAGCGTGTACAATCCCGTAGAGGCCCGTAGACACTAGTGCGAGCCCGTACGAGATGGAAGAGCTCGCACGAGCCCGTAGAGGCACGCATGAGGCCTGCATGAGTCCGTACGATCCCCAAAGTGCCCATAGAAGTCTGCACAAGCCCATACAAGACCGTTTGAACCCGTATGAGCCCATAGCAGCCCGCATGAGACCACACAATCCCGTACGAGCCTGTAGAGGCCCGCATGAGGCCTGTACAAGCCCGTACGAGCCTTTACATGCCTGTAGAGGCACGCATGAGGCCTGCGCGAGCCCGTACGAACCCATACAAGCCTGAATGAGCCCCTACAAGACCTTATGAGACTGTACGAGCCTGTACGAGCCTATAGAGGCCCACATGAGGACTGTACGAACCTGTACGAGACCGTAGAGGCCTTTGTGAGACCGTACAAGACCATATGAGCCCGAACATGCCCATAGAGGCTCACATGATGCCTGCACGAGCCCGTACGAGCCCCGATGAGCCTGTAGAAGTCTGCATGAGCCTGTACGAGCCCATAGGAGCCCGTAGAGGCCTGTGTGAGCCTATACAAGCACGCACAAGCCTGTAGAGGCCCGCATGAGCACATAGAAGCCCATACGAGCCCGTACACACCCATAGAGGTGTTTACAAGTCCGTACGAGCCCGTAACAGCCCATAGAGGCCATAGAGGCCTGCGCGAACCCGTACGAACCTGTAAGAGCCCGTACGTGCACGTAGAGGCATGCATGATGTCTGTACGAGCCTGTATGAGCCCATAGAGGCTGTTGTGAGACTGTACGAACCTGTAAGAGCCTGTAGGGTCCTGCGCGCACCCACACAAGCCCAAAGGATCCTGTAGGCCTGCGCGAGCCTGTACAAAGTCATACGAGCCCATAGAGGCACACGAGGCCTTCACAACCCCGTACATTCCCATAGAAGTCTGTAGACGCATGCACGAGCCCGTACGAATCTGCATGAACCGGCATGAACGTAGGGACGTGCACGAAACCATAGGAGCCCGTAGAGGCCTGTGCAATCTTGTACGAGCCCAGAGGAGCCCGTATGATCCTATAGAGCCCCGTACACGATAGCACGAGCCCGTGAGAGCCCGTATGAGCTCATACGAGCCCGTAGAGGCACGCATGATGCCTGTGCAAGCCCATACTAGCTCCGAAGCTCCCATAGAGGCCTGCAGAAGCCTGTAAGAGCCCGTACGAGCCCATACATGCCCGTACAAGCACCGATGAGGCTGTAGAGGGCCTGCGCGAGCCCACAGGAGCCTGTACAAGCCCGAATGAGCCCGTACGAGCCCGTAGAGGACCATAGATGGCAGCGCGAGCCCGTACCAGCCCATATGAGTCCATACGAGCCCCTACGAGCGCGTGTACACCTGTAGCAGCCTGCACGAGCCCGTACGAGCCCGTACAGACCTGTAGAGGCCTGAACAAACCTGTACGACCCCGTAGAGGCCTGTGCGAGTCTGTACTAGCCCACAAAAGCCCGTAGAGCATCTCATGAGCCTGAACGAGTCCGTATGAGCCTGCACGAGACAGTACGAGCCCGCATGAAACCATAGAGGACTGCACAAGCCCGTATGAGCCCATATGAGCCCCTGCGAGCCCGTATACGCCCGAAGCAGCATGCACGAGACCGCAAGAGCCCGTACGTTCCCGTAGAGGTCTGTAGACGCCTCCGCGAGCCCGTACAAAGCCGTAGGAGCCCGCATGAAACCATAGAGGCATATACGAGCCCGTAGAGGCCTGTGCAAGCCTGTATGAGCCCGTAGGAGCGTGTACGATCCTGTAGAGGCCTGTAGATGACAGCGCAAATGCGCACAAGCCCATATGATCTCGTATGAACCCGTAGAGGCACGCATGAGGCCTGTGCGAGCCCATACGAGCCTGAATGAATCCCTACGAGCCCTTACGAATGAATCCCTACGAACCGGTATGAGCCCGTAGAGGCCCGCATGAGGATTGCACGAGCCCCTGTGGACTGGTACAAGCCCATAGAGGCCTGTGCAAGCCCATAGGAGACCATAGGAGCGTGTACGATCCCGTAGAGGCCCATAGACACCTGCACAAACCCGTACGAGGTGGAAGAGCTCGTACAAGCCCGTAGAGGCATTCATGAGGCCTGCTCAAGCCCATACAAGACCGTATGAACCCATTTGAGCCCATATGAGCCAGAGCAGCCTGCACGAGACCATACAAGACCGTACGAGCCTGTAGAGCCCCACATGAGGCCCGTACGAGCCTGTACGAACCTGTACGAACCTGTACGAGGCCCGAAGAGCCCAAAGAGGCCTGCGCAAGCCTGTACGAGCCTGTATGTGCCCGTACGAGCCCGTAGAGGCCTGCATGAGGCCTGTACAAAACTGCATGAGACCGTAGAGGCCTCTGCGACCCCGTAAGAACGTGTATGAGCCCGTAGGAGCCCGTAGAGGCACGAATGAGGCCTGCACGAGCCCATACAAACCTGTACGATCCCGTAGAGGCCCGCCTGAGGCTCGTATGAACCTGTACGAGCCCATACAGGCCTGTGCGAGCCGGTGCGAGCCGATAAGGAACCCGCACAAACTCGTACAGGCCTGCACGAGCCCGTACAAGCCCAAATGAGACCATACGAGCCCGTAGTACCCGACACGAGACCATACGAGCCCGTGCAAGCCCGTAGAGGCCCATATGAGGCTCATACGAGCCCATACAAACCCATACGAGCCCGCACAAACCCGTAGATGTCTGAACGAACCTGTATGAGCCCGTAGAGGCCTGTGCGAGCCCGTACTAGCCCGCACAAGCCCGTAGAGGGCCTCACGAGCCTGTACGAGCCTGCACGAGACTGTATGAGCCCGTTGAGGCCTGCATGAGGCCCGTACGAACCCGTACAAGCCCGTAGAGTCCTGCATGAGCACGTATGAATCTGTACTAGCCCACACAAGCCCGTAGAGGGCCTCACGAGCCAGTACAAGACTAAGCCGCACGAGACCAAATGAGCCCGTACGAGCCCGTAGAGTCCTGCGGGAGGCTGTACGAGCCCGTATGAGTCTGTACAAGTCCATGGAGGCATGCACGAGGCCTGCACGACCCCGTACGGACCCGTATGAAGCCGTAGAAGCCGGCACAAGCGCAGATAAGCCCATACGAGCCCCTGCGAGCCCATATACGCCCCTAGCAGCCTGCACGAGAGCGTATGAGCCCGTACGAGTCTGTAGAGGCGCATACAAGCCCGTAGAGGCCCATGGAGGCCAGCGCGAGCCCATACAAGCCCATATGAGCCCGTAGGTGCCCATAGAGGCATGCATGAGGCCTGCACGAGACCGTACGAGTCCTGAAGAGCCAAAAGAGGCCTAGGCAAGCCTGTATGAGCCCGTACAAGCCCGCATGAGCCCGTACGACCTAGCACGAGAGCATACAAGCCTGTAGGAGCCCGTAGAGGTCCGCATGAGGCCCGTACAAGCCCAGACGAGCTCGTATAACCATGCACAATTGCATACAAGCCCGTATGAGTCTGTACGAGCCCGTAGAGGCATGAATGAGGCCTGCACGACCCCGTACGAGCCCATAGAAGCACGTACGAGGCTTGCATGTGCACATACGAACCCATACAAGCCTGTGCAAGGCCATAGGATCCCATAGGGGCCCGTAGGAGCCTGTACTATCCTGTAGAGGCTCGTAGACACCAGCGCGAGCCTGTATGAGCCCCTATGAGCCCATACAAGCCCGTACGAGCCCGTATGAGACCATACGAGCCCATCCAATCCCGTAGAGCCATGCACGAGCCCGTACGAACCTGTACAGGCCCGTAGAGACCTCACGAGCCCGAATGAGCCTGTACGAGCCCTCATGAGACCGTACAAGCCCATAGAAGCCTGCATGAGACCCGTACGATCCTGTAGAGACCTGCACAAGCCCATACGAGCCCCGAAGAGCCCGTACATGTCCGTAGAGGCACACATGAGGTCTGCATGAGCCCATACAAGCCAGCGTGAGGACTGTAAGAACCTGTATGAAGACGTAGGAGCCCACATGAGCCTGTACGAGCCTGTACGAGCCCGTAGAGGCCTGTGCAAGCCCGTATGAGCCCGTAGGAGAGCGTACTATCCTGTAGAGGGCCGTAGATGCCAGCGTGAGCCCGTACGAGCCCATATGAGCTTGTATGTGCCTGTAGAGGCACGCATGAGGCCTGTGCGAGCCCGTACGAGCCCTGAAGTGCCCATAGAGGCCTGCAGAAGCCCGTATGAGCCCATATGAATCAGTTTGAGCCCGTATGAGCCCATAGCAGCTGGCACGAGACCGCACAAGCCCGTTCGAGTGCGTCGAGGCCCACGTGAGGCCCGTAAGAGCCTGTACGAGCCTGCACGAGCCTGTGCAAGGCCGTATGAGCCTGTATGAGCCCACAGTAGCCTGCACAAACCCATAGAGGCCCGCACGAACCCGTACAAGCCCGTACGTGCACACAGAGGCATGCATGATGCCTGCACGAGCCCGTAGAGGCCGGCATGAGCCTGTACGAATCTGCAAGAGCCCATAGAGTCCTGTGCGAGCCCGTACAAGACCGAAGAAGCCCGTAGGCCTGTGCAAGCCTGTATGAACCCGTACTAGCCCGTAGAGGCACGAATGAGGCCTTCACAACCCCGTACATTCCCGTAGAGGTCTGTAGACGCCTGCGCAAGCCATACGAACCTGTACGAGCCCGCATGAAACTGTAGAGGCCTGCACGAGCTGGTACAAGCCCGTACGAGCCCATACAAGCCTGTGGCAGCGGGTACAAGACCGTATGAGCGTGTACGAGACCATAGAGGCCTGCATGAGGCCTGTACGAGCCTGTACGAACCTGTACGATCCTGCAGAGGTCTATGCTAGCCCGTACGAGCCTGTAGGAGTGCATACGATCCCATAGAGGGCTGTAGATGCCAGCGTGAGCCCGTAGGAGCCCGTACAACCCTGTACGTGCCCGTAGAGGCACACATGATGCCTGCATGAGCCTGTATGAGCCCCGACGAGCCCATAGAAGCCTGCACGAGCCCGTAGAGGCCAGCGTGAGCCTGTACAAACCCGTAAGAACCCATAGAGTCCTGTGCGAGTCCATACAAGCCCGAAGGAGTCCATAGACCTGAGCGAGCCTGTATGAACCTGTACGAGCCCATAGAGGCATGCATGAGGCCTTCACAACCCCATACGTTCCCGTAGAGGTCTGTAGATGCCTCCGCGAGCCCGTACAAAGCCGTAGGAGCCTGCGTGAAACCATAGAGGCATATACGAGCCCATAGAGGCCTGTGCGAGCCCGTAGCAGCTGGCACAATACTGTATGAGCCTGTAGAGGCCCGCACGAGGCCCGTACGATTCCATAGAGGCCCATAGAGGCCAGTGCAAGCCCGTAGGTGCTGGTAGAGGCAGGCAAGAGGCCTGTGCGAGCCTCTACAAGCCCTGAAGAGCCCAAAGAGGCCCGCACAACACCGTATGAGCCTGTACGAGCCTGTAGAGCCCTGCATGAGACCTCTACGAGCTCATACGAACCCGCACAAGCCAGAAGGAGCCTGTAGGCCTGCATGAGTCCATACAAAACCATACGAGCCTGTAGAGGCCCACATGGGACCTGTATGAGCCCGTAGAGGCCGGCATAAGCCCGTACGATCCCGTGTGAGCCCGTACATGCCCGTAGAGGCATACATGAGGCCTGCACGAGCCCGTATGAACCCGCGCGATACCATATGAGCCTGTACAAGCTTGTGGAGGCCCACATGAGGCCCGTACGACACCATACGAGCCCGTACAAGCCCAAAGACGCCCTCATGAGGCTCGTACGAGTCCGTACAAGACCGTAGAGTCGTGTGTGAGCCAGCACGAGGCTATAGGAGTCCATAGAGGCCTGTGCAAGCTCGTATGAGCCTGTACAAGCCCATAGAGGCATGCATGAGACCGTACGAGGCTGTACGAGTGCGTACGATCCCGTAGAGGCCCGCATGAAGCCTGTACAAGCTCATATGAACCTGTACGAGCCCGTAGAGGCCTGTGTGAGCCCATACGAGCCCAAATGTGCCCGTATGAGTCCGTACAGGCCCACWCGAGCCCCTACAAACCTGTACAAGCCCATAGAGGCATGCATGAGACCGTACGAGGCTGTACGAGTGCGTACGATCCCGTAGAGGCCCGCATGAAGCCTGTACAAGCTCATATGAACCTGTACGAGCCCGTAGAGGCCTGTGTGAGCCCATACGAGCCCAAATGAGTCCGCACGAACCTGTAGAGAGGTACACGAGCCCATAGGAGCCCGTACAAGCCCATACAAGCCCGTAGAAGCCAGCACAAGACTGTACGAGCCTGTACAGGATCGCGTGAGGACCATAAGAGCCCATACAAACCCATACAAGCCCAAAGAGGCCTGTACAAGCCCGTATGAGCCCGTAGGAGCAGGTACATGCCCGTAGAGGAATGTATGAAGCTTGTGTGTGCCCACATGAGCCCCTACAAGCCTCTAGAGGCCCACATGAGGCCTGTACGAGCCTGTATGAGACTGTATGAGTCGGTACATGCCCGTAGAGGCACACATGAGGCCTGCACAAGCCCGTGCGAGCCCGTACGAGCCCGTAGTGGACTGCACAAGCCCATAAGAACCCGTATGAGCCCGTACATGCCTGTAGAGGCAGACATAAGGTCTGCGTGAGCCCATACAAGCACCGACGAGGCTGTAGAGGGCCTGCAAGGCCCTGTACGAGCCCGCATGAAACCGTAGAAGCCTGCATGAGCCCATATGAGCGCATACGAGTCCCTGTGCGCCTGTATATACCCGAAGCGGCCCACATGAGACCGTACGAGCCCATAGAGGCCCACATGAGGCCCATACAAGCCCGTACAAACTTGTATGGTCCCGTAGAGGCCTGCACAAGCCCGTACGAGCCCCGAAGAGCCCGTACATGTCCGTAGAGGAACACATGAGGTCTGCATGAGCCCGTCCGAGCCCGCATGAGCCCACACGAGCATCTATGAGCCTGTATACGCCTGTAGAGGCCCGCATGAGGCCTGTAAGAGCCCGTACGAACCTATAGAGGCCTGTGCAAACCCGTACGAGCCCATAGGGGCCTGTGCGAGTCCGTATGAGACAGTATGAGCCTGTACATGCCTGTAGAGGCATGCATGAGGCCTCCGCGAGCCTGTACGAACCCGCATGAGCCTGTGGCGGCCTGCACGAGGTCCGTATGAGCCCATACGAGCCCATACGATCCAGTAGAGCCATGCACGAACCCGTACCAGCCCGCATGAGTCCGTACTAGCCCGTAGAGGCACCCATGAGGCCTGCATGAGACTGTACAAGACCAGATGAGCCTGTAGAGGCCCGTATGAAGCTCCTAAGAGCCCCTACAGAACCGTACAAGCTCATAGAGGCCTGTGGAAGCCTGTACAAGCCCGTACGAACCTGTACGATGCCATAGAGGCCCATAGAGGCCAGCACGAGCCCATACAAGACCGTATGCGCCCATACATGCCTGTAGAGGCATGCATGAGGCCTGCACGAGTCCATACAAGCCCGCGCGAGCTTGTGAAGGCCCACATGAGGCCTGTACGAGACCATATGAACGTGTACAAGCCCGAAGACACCCGCATGAGGCCCATACAATTCTGTATGAGACCAGAGTCGTGTGTGAGCCAGGACAAGCCTGTAGGAGCCTGCAGAGGCCTGCACAAGCTCGTACAAGCCCATACAAGCCCGTAGACGCCTGCGTGAGCCCGTAAGAGGCTGTATGAGTAGGTACGATCGCATAGAGGCCCGCATGAGGCCCGTACAAGACTGTATGAACCTGTACGAGCCCATAGAGGCCTGTGCGAGTCCATATGAACCCATACAAGCCCACATGAACTCATAGAGGCCTGCACGAGCCCGTAGAAGCCTGTACGAGCCCATACAAGCCCGTAGCAGCCGGCACAAGACCGTACGAGCCCGTACGAGCCCGTAGAGGCATGCATGAGGCCTGTACAAGCCTGTAGAGGCCTGCATGTGCCTGCACGAGCTCATAAGAGCCCGCACGAACCAGTAGAGAGCTGCACAAGCTGTACAAGCCCGTACAAGCCCATACAAGCCCATAGAGGCCTGTGTGAGCCTGTGCTAGCCCGCACAAGCCCGTAGAGGGTCTCACAAGACCATATGAGCCCAAATTATTCCGTACGAGCCTGCACGAGCCCGTACGAGACTGTACAAGCCCGTAGAGGCACGCATGAGGCCTGCAGGACCCCTTACGAGCCCGGATGAAACCATAGAAGCCTGTACAAGCCCGTATAACCCAAACGAGTCCCTGCGAGCCTGTATACGCCCGTAGCAGCCCGCATGAGACCATATGGGCCCGTACGAGCCTGTAGAGGCCCGAACAAGGCTCGTATGTGCCAGTACGAACCCGCACAAGCCCATAGAGGCCTGTGCAAGCTCGTAGGAGCCCGTAGGAGCCCGTACGATCCTGTAGAGGCCTGTAGACGCCAGTGTGAGCCCATACGAGCCCGTATGAGCTCGTACGTGCCCGTAGAGGAACGCATGAGGCCCGTATGAGACCATTTGAGCACCTAAGCGCCCAAAGAGGCCTGCACAAGCCCATACGAGCCTGTATGAAGGCGTTTGAGCCCATATGAGCCCGTAGCAGCCTGCACGAGACCACACAAGCCCGTTTGAGCCCATAGAGTCCCGCATGAGGCCCGTACGAACCCGTACGAGCCCGTAGGAGCCATACGAGCCCGCACAAGCCCATACGAGCCCGCACTAACTCGTAGAGGCCTGCACAAGCTGTACAAGCCTGTATGAGCCCGTACGAGCCTGTAGCAGCTGGCACGAGACCGTATGCCCCTGTAGGAGCCCTTAGAGGCCCACATGAGGCCCGTACAAGCCCCTACAAACCCGTATGAGCCCGTAGTGGCCTGCGCAAGTCCGTACGAGCACATAGCAGACCACAGAAAACCGCAGAGGCTTGCACAAAACCGTAGGAGCCTGTAGAGGGCTGCGCGAGCCCGTACTAGCCCACACAAGCCCGTAGAACCCTGCACGAGCCCATCCGAGTCCGTACGGGTCTTTAGAGGCGTTTGCAAGCCAGTACGAGCCCGTAGGAGTCCATAGAGGCCCGCGCGAACCCGTACGAGCCCTTACAAGCCCATAAAAGCCTGCATGAGCCTGTACGAGCCCGTAGAGGCCAGCGTGAGCCTGTACAAACCCGTAAGAACCCGTAGAGGCAAGCAGGAGGCCTTCACAACCCCGTACATTCCCGTAGAGGACTGTAGACGCCTGGGCGAGCCCGTACGAATCTGTACGAACCCGTAGAAACTGTAGAGGCCTGCACGAGCCGGTACAAGCCCGTAGAGTCTTACACAAGCCCGTATGAGCCCGTACGAGCCCATACGAGGCTGCATGAGCCTGTACGAGCCCGCACGAGACTGTACGAGCCCGTAATAGCCCGTAGAGGCCTGCGTGAGCCCCTATGAGCCCGTATGAGCCCGTACATGCCCGTAGAGGCAAACATGAGGCCTGTGCAAGCCTGTGTGAGCCCAAAGAGGCCTGCGCAAGCCCATACGATCCCGTATGTGCCCTTACGAGGCTGTAGAGGCCGTCATGAGGCCCGTACGAGCCCGTACAAAACTGTATGAGCCTGTGGAGGCCTCCGCGACCCTGTAAGAGCCCGTATGAGCCCGTACATGCCTGTAGAGGCACGCGTGAGGCCTGCGCGAGCCCATACAAACCCGTACGAGCCCGTAGAGGCTGGCATGAGACCCATATGAGCCCGTAGAGGCCTGCACGAGCCTGTACGAGTCTGCACGAGACTGCACGAGCCTGTACAAGCTTGTAGAGGCCCGTACAAGATGATACAAACCTGTACAAGCCCAAAGACACCCGCATGAGGCCTGTATGAGTCTGTACAAGACCGTAGAGTCGTGTGCAAGCCAGTACGAGCCGGTAGAAGCCCGTAGAGTCCTGCGCAAACTCGTACGAGCCCGTACAAGCCTGTAGAGGCCTGCATGAGCCCGTAGGAGGCTGTATGAGTACGTACAATCCCATAGAGGCCCACATGAGGCCCTGTAGAAGCTCGTATGAACCTGTACAAGCCCGTAGAGGCCTGCGTGACCCCGGAGGAGCCCATACAAGCCTGCACGAACCTGTAGAGAGCTGAGCGAGCCCGTACAAGCCCATACAAGCCCATAGCAGCCGGCACGAGACCGTACGAGCCTGTACAAGCCTTTAGAGGCTCTCATGATGCCTGTACGAGCCCGTACGAACCCATAAAAGGCCAAAGAGGCCTGCACAAGCCCATACGAGCCCGTACATGCCTGTAGAGGAATGCATGAAGCTTGCGTCTGCCCACACGAGCCCATATGAGCCCATAGAGGACCGTAGATGGCAGTGTGAGCCTGTACCAGCCCATATGAGTCTGTACGAGCCCCTGCAAGCGTGTGTATGCATGGAGTAGCCTGCACAAGCCCGTAGGAGCTCGTAGAGTCCTGTATGAGACTCGTACGAGCCCGTACAAACCTGTACAAGCCCATAGAGGCCTGTGCAAGCCCGTACGAGCCCGTACTAGCCCGCAAAAGCCTGTAGAGGGCCTCACGAGCCCGTACGAGCCTGTACGAGACCGTAGCAGCCGGCACGAGACATACGAGCTTATATGAGCCCGTAGAGTCACGTAGGAGGCCTGCACGACCCCTTACGAGCCTTCATGAAACCATAGAAGGCTGCACGAGCCCCTGCGAGCCTGTATACGCCCGTAGAAGCCTGCACGAGCCCGTATGAGCCCATAGGAACCCATAGAGGCTCGTACGAGGCTCGTACGAGCCCGTACGAACCCGTACAAGCCCAAAGAGGCCTGCACAAGCCTGTACGAGCCCGTACATGTTCGTAGAGGAATGCGTGAAGCCTGCGCATGCCCGTAGGAGCCTGTATGAGCCTCTAGAGGCCTGCATGAGGCCTGTACGAGCCTGTAGAAACCCGTACAAGCCCGTAGAGGCCTGAACAAGCCTGTACGAGCCCCCATGAGCCCATACATGCCCATAGAGGCCTGTGCGAGCCTGTACCATATGACCCCGTAGGTGCCGGTAGAGGCAAACATGAGGCCCGCGCAAGCCCGTACGAGCCCGTTTCTGCCCGTACGAGCCTGTAGAGGCCGTCATGAGGTCCGTACGAGGCCCGTATGAGCCCGTACAAAACCGTAGGAGCCCGTAGAGGCCTCTGCAACCCTGTAAGAGCGCGCATGAGCCAGTACATGCCCGTAGAGGCACGCATGAGGCCTGAGCGAGCCCATACAAACCCTTACGAGCCCGTAGAGGCCCGCATCAGACCCGTATGAGCCCGTAGAGACCTGCACAAGCCCATACGAGCCCGTACGATCCCGTACAAGCTTGTGGAGGCCCACATGAGGCCCATAGGAGATGATACGAACCCGTACAAGCCCAAAGACATCCACGAGAGGCCCACACGAGTCTGTACGAGACCGTAGAGTCATGTGCGAGTCAGTACAAGCCCGTAGGAGCCCGTAGGGGCCTGCATGAGCCCGTAGGAGGCTGTACGAGTACATACGATCCCGTAGTCCTTAGGATCCCGCATGAGGCCCATACAAGCTCGTATGAACCTGTACGAGCCTGTAGCGGCCTGTGCGAATCCATACGGGCCCATACGAGCCCGCACGAACTCGTAGAGGCCTGCATGAGCCCATACAAGCCCAGTATGAGCACATACGAGCCCATAGTAGCCGGCACGAGACCATACGAGCCTCTATGAGCCTGTAGAGGCCCGCTTGAGGCCTGTACGAGCCCGTACGAACCTGTACGAGCCCAAAGAGGCCTGCACGACCCCGCATGAGCCTGTACGAGCCCGTACATGTTCATAGAGGAATGCGTGAAGCCTGCGTGTGCCCATACGAGCCCGTATGAGCCTCTAGAGGCCTGCATGAGGCCTGTATGAGCCTGTACAAACCCGTACAAGCCCGTAGAGGCATGAACAAGCCTGTACAAGCCCCCATGAGCCCATACATGCCCGTAGAGGCCTGCACGAGCCTGTACGAGCCCATACGAGCCCATACAAGCCCATTCGAGCACATCAAGGTATGCATGAGGCCCATACGAGCCTGTACGACCCCCTACAATACCGTAGAGGCGTGCGCAAGTCCTTAGGAGCCTGTAGAGGTCTGCGTAAGCTTGTACAAGGCCATACAAGGCCGTAGAGGCCTGCGCGAGCTCGTACGAGTCCGTACGAGTCTGTGCAATCCCGTAGAGGCATGCATGTGGCCAGTACGAGCCCGTACGAAACCATACGAGCCCGTAGTGGCCTGCGCGAGACCGTAAGAGCCCTGTAGAGGCATGCATGAGGCCTGTGCAAGTCCGTTCAAGCACCGATGAGGCCGTAGAGGGACTGCGCGAGCCCATATGAGCCCATAGGAGCCTGTACTAGCTTGAATGGGCCCCTACGAGCCCGCACGAGCCCGTACGAGCCCGTAGAGGCCTGCATGAGGCCCGTACGAGCCCATAGAGGACCGTAGATGCCAGCGTGAGCCCGTACCCACTCATGTGAGTCTGTACGAACCCCTGCGAGCGCGTGTATGGCTGTAGCAGCCTGCACAAACCCATATGAGCCCATGTGAGGCCGTATATGCCCATAGCAGGCCCCCCGAGACTGTATGAGCCCATACAAGCTCGTAGAGGCCCGCATGAGGCCCGTATGTGCCCTTACGAACCTATACAACTCCATAGAGGCCTGTGCAAGCCCGTAGGAGCCCGTAGGAGCCCGTAGGAGCCCAAAGAGGCTTGCGCAAGCCCATAGGAGCCCGAATGAGCCCGTACAAGCCCATAGAGGCCTGCATGAGGCCCATACGAGCCTGTACGAGCCTGTAGAGGATGATGGCAGCGTGAGCCCGTACCAGCCCATATGAGTCCAGACAAGCCCCTACGAGCGTGTGTACGCCTGTAGCAGCCTGTACAAGCCCGTAGAGGCCCGTATGAGGTTCGTACGAGCCCGTACAAACCCTTAGAGGCCTCAATGAACCTGTACGACCCCATAGAGGCCTGTGCGAGCCTGTACTAGCCGGCAAAATCCCATAGAGCATTTCACGAGCCCGTACGAGCCTGCACGAGACCATACGAGCCCGTAGCAGCTGCCTGTAGGAGGCCGTAGAGGCCTGCATGAGGCCTGTATGAGCCCGTACGAACTCGTATGAGCCTGTCATGGCCTGCACAAGCCCATACGAGCCCATAGCAGCCCACAGAAAACCTCAGAGGCCTGCACGAACCCGTAGGAGCCCATGGAGGGCTGTGCGAGCCTGTACTAGCCCACACAAGCCCGTAGAAGCCCGCACGAACCCATACGAGTCCATACGAGCCTGTAGAGGCGCTTGCAAGCCAGTATGAGCCCATAGGAGTCCGTAGAGGCCTGCACGAACCCATACAAGCCCCAACGAGCCCATAAAAGCCTGCACGAGCCTGTATGAGCCCGTAGAGGTCAACATGAGCCTGTACGAACCTGTAAGAGCCCATAGTCCTGCACGAGCCTGCACAAGCCCGTAGTAGCCCGTAGAGGCCTGTGCAAGCCCGTAAGAGCCCATATGAGCCCGTACATGCCCGTAGAGGCACACATGAGGCCCGCGCAAGACCATGTTAGCCCGTACGAGCACGTAGAGGCCTGTGCAAGCTCGTACGAGCCCATAGGAGCGCATACAATCCTGTAGAGGCCTGTAGATGACAGTGCGAACCCATACAAGCCCTTGTGATCTCGTATGAGCCCGTAGAGGCATGAATGAGGCCTGCGCGAGCCCGTACGAGCCCATATGAGCCCGAATGAGCCCCTACGAGCCCTTACGAGACCGTACAAGCCTGAACAACCCTGTAGAGGCCCAGATGAGGACCTTACAAGACCATACGAACCTGTATGAGCCTGTAGAGGTCTGTGCGAGCCCATACAACCCTGTAGCAGGCAGCATGAGACCGTATGAGCCTGTACGAGCCCGTAGAGGCCCCCATGGGACCCGTACGAACCCGTATGAGCCCATAGAGGCCTGCACAAGCCCGTACGAACCCATACGAGCCCCTACGAGACCGTAGAGGCCTGTGCAAGTCCATATGAGCCCATACGAGCCCGCATGAACTCGTACAAGCCCGTAGAGTCCTGTGCAAGCTTGTACGAGCCCGTAGGAGCGCGTATGATCCCATAGAGGCCCATAGACGACAGTGCGAGCCCGTACAAGCCCATATGAGCCCATCAGATCCGGTAGAGGCACACACGAGGCCTGTGAGAGCCCGTACGAGGCCGTATGAGCCCGTATGAGCCCGCACGAGACCGTACAAGCCTGTACGAGCCCCTAGAGGCCTGCATGAAGCCCATAAGAGCCCATACGAACCCGTACGAGCCCGTAGAGTCCTGTGCAAGCTCGTACTAGCCCGTAGGAGCACATATGATCCCGTAGAGGCCCATAGACAACAGCGCGAGCCCGTAAAAGCCCGTATGAGCTCATACGATCCCATAGAGGCACACATGAGGCCTGCGAGAGCCCGTACGAGCCCGCATGAGCCCGTTTGAGCCTGTACTAGACATAGCAGCCTGCACGAGACCGCACGAGCCTGTACAAGCCCATAGAGGCCTGTGTAATCCCGTATGAGCACCAAAGAGCCCGTACACAAACGTAGGGGCATGCATGAGGTCTGCATGACCCTGTAAAAGCCCGTATGAGCCTGTTTAACCCCGCATGAGCTGCTATGAGCCCGCAGGAGACCGTACGAGCCCTGAAGAGCACATAGAAGTGCACACGAGGCACGCACGAACCTGTACGAACCTGTACGAGCCTCTAGAGGCCCGCATGAGGTTCATACAAGCCCATATGAACCAGTACAACCCCATAGAGGCCTGTGAAAGCCCATAGAAGCCCGTAGGAGCCTGTACGATCCCGTAGAGGCCCATAGATGCCAGAATGAGTCTGTACGAGCTCGTATGAGCCCATTTGAGCCCATACAAGCCCATAGAGGCCTGCATGAGGCCCGTACGAGCCCATACGAACCCGTACAAGGCCGTAGAGGCCCGCGCAAGCCCATACGAGCCTGTACATGCCCGTAGAGGCATGCATTAGGCCTGCGCGAGACCCTACGAACTTGTACCAGCCTGTAGAGGCCCGCATGAGAATCGTACCAGCCCCTGCGGACCGGTACAAGTCCATAGAGGCCTGTGCAAGCCTGTATGAGCCTGTAGAGGCCCGTAGGTGTCAGCATGAGCCTGTACGTGCCCGTAGAGGCACGCATGAGGCCTGCGTAAGGCCGTAGGAGCCCCGAAGAGCCCGTAGAGGCCTACACGAGCCCACACGAGCCTATAGGAGCCCGTTTGAGCCCGTAGAGGCATGCATTAGGCCTCTGCGAGCCTGTACGAGCCCCAATGAGGCTGTAGAGGCCGACACAAGCCCATACAAACCTGTATGAGCCCATAGAGGCCTGTGAAAGCTTGTACGAGACCATAGTAGTGCGTAGAGGCCTGTAGACACCTGCACAAATCCGTACGAGACGGAAGAGCTCGTACAAGCCCGTAGAGCCCCTCATGAGGCCCGTACGAGCCCGTAGGAGCCTGTAGAGGCCTGCACAAGCCTGTACAAACCCGTACTAGCCCGCGCAAGACTGCAGAGGGCCTCACGAGCCTGAATGAGTCCACGTGAGCCCTTAGAGGCCCGCATGAGGCCTGTACGAGCTTGTACGAACCTGTACGAGCCCAAAGAGGCCTGCACGACCCCGCATGAGCCTGTACGAGCCCGTACATGTTCGTAGAGGAATGCATGAAGCCTGCGTGTGCCCGTACGAGCCTGTACGAGCCTCTAGAGTCCTGCATGAGGCCTGTACGAGCCTGTACAAACCCATACGAGCCCGTAGAGGCATGAACAAGCCTGTGCGAGCCCATACAAGCCCATTCGAGCACGTCGAGGCATGCATGAGGCCCATACAAGCCCGTACGACCCCCTACAATACCGTAGAGGCATGCGCAAGTCCTTAGGAGCCCGTAGAGCCATGCGCGAGCCTGGACGAGCCCGTATGAGTCCGTAGAGGCACACATGAGCCCTGCACGACACTGTACGAGCCCACATGAAACCATAGAAGCCTGCACGAGCCTGGATGAGCCCATACGAGCACCTGTGAGCCCGTATACGTCCGTAGCAGCCTGCACAAGAGCGTACGAACCCGTACAAGCCCGTACAAGAGCATAGAGGCCTGTGCGAGCCTGTAGGAGTGCGTACAATCCCGTAGAGGCCTGTGGAGGCCAGCGCAGGCCCATACGAGCCTGTATGAGCCCATAGCTGCACATAGAGGCACGCATGAGGCCTGCGCGAGCCCGTACGAGCCCATATGTGCCCGTACAAGCCCGTAGAGGCCCGCATGAGGCCCGTACGAGCCCGTACAAAACCGTATGAGCCCGTATAGGCCTCCGCGACCCCATAAGAGTGCGTATGAACCCGTACATGCCCGTAGAGGCATGCATGAGGCCTGCGCGAGCCCATACAAACCGTACGATCCCGTAGAGGCCTGCATGAGGCCTGTAGAGGCTCGTATGAACCTGTACAAGCCTGTAGAGGCCTGTGCATGTCCATACGAGCCCATACGAGCCCACACAAACTCGTAGAGGCCTGCACAAGTCCGTACAAGCCTGTATGAGCCCAAAAGAGCCCGTAGTACCCGACACGAGACCGTACGAGCACATATGAGCCCATAGAGGCCTGCATGAGGCCCGTACAAACCCCTATGAACCTGTACAAACTCATAGAGGCCTGTGCAAGCCCATACGAGCCCGTATGAGCCCGCACAAAGCGGTAGAGGCCTGAACGAACCTGTATGAGCCCGTAGGGGCCTGTGTGAGCCCGTACTAGCCCGCACAGGCCCGTAGAGGGCCTCACGAGCCCGTACAAGCCCGAATGAACCTGAACGAGCCTGCATGAGACTGTACGACACCGTAGGAGCCCGTATAGGCACACGTGAAGACTGCACGACCCCGTACGAGCCCGCATGAAACCATAGAAGCCTGCACGAGCCCATACGAGCCCATATGAGCCCCTGCGAGCCCGTAGAGGCCCACATGAGGGTCGTATGTGCCTGTACGTACCCGTACATACCTGTAGAGGCCTGTGCAAGCCCATAGGAGCCTGTAGGAGCCCAAGCGATCCCATAGAAGCCTGTAGATGCTGGCATGAGCCCGTACGAGCCCGTATGAGCTCGTACATACCCGTAGAGGCATGCATGAGGCCCGTACGCGCCAGTAGGAGTGCCGAAGCGCCCATAGAGGCCTGCACAAGCCCGTACGAGACCATATGAATCCGTTTGACACCATATGAACCCATAGCAGCCTGCACGACACCGCACAAGCCCACTCAAGCCCATAGAGGCCCTCATGAGGAACGTATGAGCCTGAACAAGCCCGTAGAGGGCCGTGCGAGCACATACGAGCCCATACGAGCCCGCACGAGGCCGTAGAGGGCCTCACGAGGCCTTAGAAGTCTGCAGGAGGCTGTACAAGCCCGTACGAGCCCATACAAGCCCGTAGAGCCATGCACAACCCTATACGAACCTGCATGAAACCGTAGAAGCCTGCACGAGCCCGGATGAGCCCGTACAAGCCCCTGCGAGCCCATATATGCCTGTAGCAGCCTGCACGAGAGCGTACGAGCCCCTACGAGCCTGTAGAGGCCCGTACGATCCCGTAGAGGCCCGTGGAGGCCAACGCGAGCCCATATGAGCCCATATCAGCCCGTAGATGCCCATAGAGGTGCGCATGAGGCCTGTACAAGCCCGTACGAGCCCCAAAAAGCCAAAAGAGGCCCACGCAAGCCCGTACGAGCCCATACTGGCCCGTACAAGCCCACATGAGCCCGTACGACCCAGCACGAGACTATATGAGCCTGTACGAACCCGTAGAGGCCCGCGTGAGGCCCATACAACCCCGGACAAGCTCGTAGAGCCATGCACAATCGCATACGAGCCCGTATGAGTGCGTACGAGCCCGTAGAGGGACGCATGAGGCCTGCATGACCTCGTATGAGTGCACATGAAACTGTAGATGCCTGCATGAGCCCATATGAGTCCCTGCAAGCCCGTATATGCCTGTAGCAGCCCCCACGGGACTGCATGAACCCGTACAAGCCCGTAGAAGCACGTAGAAGGCTGTACAAGGCACGTACAAGGCACGTACAAGGCCTGTGCAAGGCTGTAAGAATCCGTAGGAGCCCGTACTATAGACGCCAGCACGAGCCCGAATGAGCCCGTATGAGCCCATACAAACCCACACGAACTTGTAGAGGCCAGCAAAAGCCATACAAGCCCATACCAGCCCGGAGCAGCCGGCACAAGACTGTACGCACCTGTATGAGTCCGTCGAGGCATGCATGAAGCCCGTAAGACCCTGTACGAGCCCGTACGAGCCCGTAGTGGCCCGCGCAAGGCCGTATGAGCCCGTATGAGCCCGCAGCAGCCCGCACAAACCCGTAGAGGCCTGCACAAACCCTTAGGAGTCCGTACAGGGCTGTGCGAGCCTGTACTATCCCACACAAGCCTGTAGAAGCCTGCATGAGCCCGTAGAGGTGTTTGCAAGCCTGTACGAGCCCGTAGGAGCCCATACAGGCCCACGCAAACCCGTACGAGCCCCTATGAGCCCGTAGAGGCCTGCGTGAACCCATACGAGTCCGTACGTGCCCATAGAGGCATGCAAGATGCCTGTACGAGCCCGTACGAGCCCCGATGAGCCCATAAAAACCTGCATGAACCTGTACGAGGCCGTAGAGGCCAGCGTGAGGCTGTACGAACCCATAAGAGCCCATAGACTCCGGCGCGAGCCCATACAAGCATGAAGGAGCCCGTAGGCCTGCGCGAGCCTGTACGAACCCGTACGAGCCCATAGAGGCATGCATGAGGCCTTCACAACCCCATACATTCCTGTAGAGGTCTGTAGACGCCTGTGCGAGCCCGTACGAGCCCGTAGCAGCCGGCACGAGACTGTACGAGCCCTTAGAGGCCCGCACAAGGCCCGTACGATACCCTAGAGGGCCATAGATGCCAGCGCGAGGCTGTATGAGCCCGTATGAGCCCGTAGGTGCCGGTAGAGGCGCGCAAGAGGCCTGCGCGAGCCCGTACGAGCCCTGAAGAGCCCAAAGAGGCCCGCGCAAGTTCGTACGAGCCCGTACGGGCCCGTACGAGCCTGTAGAAGCCCGCATGAGACCCCTATGAGCCCGTACAAACCCATACGAGCCCGTAGAGGCCTGCACAAGACCCTATGAGCCCGTATGAGCTCGTACATGCCCGTAGAGGCACGCATGAGGCCTACAAGAGCCCGTACGAGCACGCACGAGAATGTATGAGGCTGTACGAGCTTGTGGAAGCACACGAGGCCCGTACGAGAACATACAAACCTGTACAAGCCCGAAGAGGCCTGCACAAGCCCATACGAATCCGTACGAGCCCGAAGACGCCCACATGAGACCCATACAAGCCCGTACAAGCCCATACAAGCCCGTAGCATCCGATATGAGACCATATGAGACTGTACAAGCCTGTACGAGCCCTTAGAGGCCTGCATGAGGCCCGTACGAGCCCTTATGAGCCCATACATGTCCGTAGAGGCCTGTGCAAGACCATACGAGCCCATACAACTCCGTACGAGACCGTAGAGTCATGCGTGAGTCCGTAGGAGCCCGTAGGAGCCCGTAGAGGTCTGTGCAAGCCCATGTGAGTCTGTACGAGTCTGAATAAGCCCATACAGGCACGCATGAGGCCCGTACGAGCCCGTATGAACCCGTAAGAGCCCGTAGTGGCCTGCGCAAGCCCGTAAGATCCCTTATGAGACTGTACATGCCCATAGAGGCATGCATGGGGCCTGCATGAGCCCATACAAGCACCGATGAGGCTGTAGAGGGCCTGTGCGAGCCCATAAGAGCCCATAGGAGCCTGTACGAGCCCGAACGAGCCCGCACAACACCGTACGAGCCTGTATGAGCCCATAGAGGCCTGCATGAGGCCCGTACGAGCCCGTATGAGCCTGTAGAGGCACACATGAGGCCTGTCCGGGCCTATAGGAGCCCCAAAGAGCCCGTGGAGACCTGCACGAGCCCGTACGAGCCCGTATGTGCCCGTACGAGCCCGTACGAGCCCATAGAGGCCCACATGAGGCCCGTATGAACCCGTACAGGCCTGCGCGAGCCCATACAAGCCCACACGAGCACGTACGAGAC
Organism: Casuarius casuarius; assembly: GCA_003342895.1. Lineage (NCBI taxonomy): Eukaryota > Metazoa > Chordata > Aves > Casuariiformes > Casuariidae > Casuarius > Casuarius casuarius. The sequence continues at coordinate 17,743 of PTFA01000808.1, read as the reverse complement.
TGTACGAGAACACACGAGACCGTTCAAGCCCGTAAGAGCCCGTAGATGCCCGCTACGGGCCTGTACGAGCCTGTACAAACCCGTACAAGCCCATAGAGGCCTGTGCAAGCCCATAGGAGCCTGTAGGAGCCCGTACGAACCCGTAGAGGCCCATAGATGCCTGCATGAGCCCGTACGAGCCCATATGTACCAGTAGAGGCACACGAGGCCTGCACAAGCCCTTACAAGCCCACTTGAGCCCATACAAGCCCGTGCAAGGCCGTAGAGCCCCGCATGAGGCTAGTACGAACCCGCACGAACCCGCACGAGCCCGTAGAGGCCTGTGCGAGTCCATAAGAGCCCATAGGTGCCCGCGCAAACCTGTAGAGGCCTGCACGAACCCGTAGGATTCCGTAGAGGCCTGTGCGAGCCCGTACGATCCCACACAAGCCTGTAGAGGGCCTCACAAGCCCGTACAAGCCCGTAGTGGCCTGTGCAAGCCGGTAAGAGCCCGTATGAGCCTGTACATGCCCATAGAGGAACGGATGAGGCCTCCACGAGCCGGTATGAGCCCCGAGGAGCCCGTAGAGGCCTGCACGACCCCGTAGGAGCCCATACGAGCCCGTATGAGCCCACATGAGCACGTACGAGCCCGTAGTGGCCCGCATGAAGCCCGTACGACCACGTACAAACCCATAGGAGCCCGTAGAGGCCTGCACAAGACTGAATGAGCCCGCACAAGCCCGTACATGCCCGTAGAGGCACGCATTGAGGCTTGCGCAAGCCCGTATGAGCCCATACGAACCCGACTGAGCCCCTATGAGCCCTTACGAGACTGTACGAGTCTATACGAGCCTGTAGAGGCTCACATGAGGACCATACGAACCCGTGCAAAACTACACGAGCCCGTAGAGGCCTATGCGAGCCTGTACGAGCCTATACGAGCCCATAGTAGCTGGCACGAGACCGTACGAGCCCATATGTGCCCATACGATCCCGTAGAGCCATGCATGAGCTTGTACGAGCCCGTATGATCGCGTACTAGCCCGTAGAGGCACCCATGAGGCCTGCACAACCCCGTACGAGCCCCGATGAGCCAGTAGAAGCCTGCAAGGCCCCGTATGAGCCCGCATGAAACCGTAGCAAGCCCATATGAGCACATACGAGCCCTTGCAGGCCCGTATACGCCCATAGCAGCCTGTAGGAGACTGTACGAGACCAGACGAGCCCATAGAGCCCCATATGAAGCTCCTAAGAGCCCCTACGAACCCGTACAAGCTCATAGAGGCCTGTGCAAGCCTGTACAAGCCCATAGGAACCCGTACGATGCTGTAGAGGCCCATAGAGGCCAGTGTGAGCCCGTACGAGCTCATATGAACCCATTTGAGCCCGCAGCAGCCCGCACAAGACCACACAAGCAAGTTTGAGCCCGTAGAGGCCTGCGCGAGCTCGTATGAGCCCATACGAGCCCGCACGAACCCATAGAAGCCAGTAGTGTCCTGCACAAGCCCATAAGAGCCCGTATGAGGCCGTACATGCCGATAGAGACATGCATGAGATCTGTATGAGCCCGTACAAACCCGTACGAGACCGTAGAAGCCTGCGCAAGCCCGCAAGAGCCTGTATGAGCCCATACAAGACCGAATGAGCCCATAAGAGCCCGCACGAGACCGTACGAGCCCGTAGAGGACTGTAGACGGCAGCGTGAGCCTATACCAGCCCATATGAGTCCGTACGAGTCCCTGCGAGCCCGTGTACGCCTGTAGCACCCTGCATGAGCCCGTATGAGTCTGTACATGCCCGTAGATGCACGCATAAGGCCTGCGCGGGCCCATATGAGCCCCAAAGAGCCCGTAGAGACCTGCACGAGCCCGTACGAGCCCGTATGTGCCCGTACGAGACCGTAGAAGCCTGTAGAGGCCCACATGAGGCCCATGCAAACCCGTACAGGCCTGCGCGAGAGAGGCCTGCCCGTACGAGACCGCATGAGCCCATACGAGACAGTACGAGAATGTACGAGCCTGCACGAGTCCGTACGAGCCTGTACGAGCCTGTAGATGCCCGCATGAAGCTCATACGAGCCCGTACAAGCCCGTAGAGGCCTGTGCAAGCCCGTACGAGCCCGTAGGAGCGTATACAATCCCATAGAGTCCCGTAGATGCCAGTGTGAGCCCGTACGAGCCCATATGAGCCTGTACATGCCCGTAGAGGCACGCATGAGGCCTGCGCGAGCCCGTACGAGCTCCAAAGCACCCATAGAGGCCTGCACAAGCCCGTACAAGCCCGTACAAGCCCGTATGAGCCCATAGCAGCTGAAACGAGACCGTACGGGCCCCTATGAGCCTGTAGAGGCCTGTGTGAGCCCGTACGAGCCCATATGAGCCCATACGAACTCGTACAGGCCTGCATGAGCTGTACAAGCCCGTATGAGCCCGTAGCACACAACACGAGACCGTATGCGCCTCTACGAGCCTGTCGAGGCCTCCATGAGGCCTGTACGAACCCATACAGGCCTGTGCGAGCCCATACGAGCCCTCATGAGCCAGTACAAGACCGTATGAGAACGTACGAGCCCGCGCGAGACCGTATGAAGGTGTACAAGCCTGTAGACGCCCGCATGAAGCTCGCACGAGACCGTACGAACCCGTACGAGTCCGTAGTGGCCTGTGCAAGCCCATAAGAGCCCGTATGAGCCCTTACATGCCCGTAGAGGAACGCATGAGGCCTGCGCGAGCCTGTATGAGCCCCGACGATCCCATACAGGTCTGCACGAGCCCATACAGGCCCGTGCAAGCCTGTACATGCACATAGAGGCATGCATGATGCCTGCACGAGCCCGTATGAGCCCCGAAGAGCCCATAGAAGCCTGCACGAGCCTGTATGAGCCCGTAGAGTCCTGTGTGAGCCCGCACAAGCCAGAAGGAGCCCATAGGCCTGTGCGAGCCTGTATGAACCCCTATGAGCCCGCAGGAAACCGTAGAGGTGTACAAGAACCCGTACGAACCCGTGGAGGCATGTGCAAGCCCGTAGGAGCCCGTAGGAGCCTGTACATGCCCATAGAGGCACACGAGGCCTGCGCGAGCCCGTGCGAGCCCGTATGAGCCCTTAGAGGCCTGTGCAACCTCATACGAGTCTGTAGAGGCCCATAGATGACAGTGCGAGCCCGTACAAGCCCACATGAGCTCGTACGAGCCTGTAGAGACACGCATGAGGCCTGCGCGAGCCCGTACGAGCCCTGAAGCGCCCATAGAGGCCTGCACAAGGCCATATGAGCCCGTATGAACTCGTTTGAGTCCATATGAGCCCGTAGCAGCCCGTATGAGACCACACAAACCCGTAGAGGTCTGCACAAACCCATAGGAGCCGTAGAGGGCTGTGCGAGCCCGTACTAGCCTCCACAATCCCATAAAAGCCTGCACGAGCCCACACGAGCCTATACGAGCCCGTAGGAGCCCATAGAGGCGCTTGCAAGCCCGTATGAGCCTGTAGGAGTGCGTAGAGGCCTGTGCAAACCTGTACGAGCCCGTACGTGCACATAGAGGTATGCATGATGCCTGAACGAGCCCGCACAACACCGTACGAGCCTGTATGAGCCCATAGAGGCCTGCACGAGGCCCGTACGAGCCCGTATGAGCCTGTAGAGGCACACATGAGGCCTGTGCAGGCCTGTAGGAGCCCCGAAGAGCCTGTGGAGACCTGCACGAGCCTGTACGAGCCCGTATGTGCCCGTACGAGCCCATAGAGGCCCACATGAGGCCCATATGAACCCGTACAGGCCTGCGCGAGCCCGTACAAGCCCACATGAGCACGTACGAGACTGTATGAGAACACACGAGACCATTCAAGCCCGTAAGAGCCTGTAGATGCCCGCTAGGGGCCCGTACGAGCCTGTACAAGCCCACTTGAGCCCATACAAGCCCGTGCGAGGCCGTAGAGCCCCGCATGAGGCTAGTATGAACCCACACGAACCCGTAGACGCCTGTGCGAGTCCATACAAGCCCATAGCTGCCTGCGCAAACCTGTAGAGGCCTGCACGAACCCGTATGATTCCGTAGATGCCCGAGCCTGTACGAGCCACAACGAGCCCATAGAAGCCTGCACGAGCCTGTATGAGCCCAAAGAGGCAGCCTGAGCCCGTATGAACCCGTAAGAGCCTGTACAGGCACGCATGAGGCCTTCACAACCCCGTACATTCCCGTAGAGGTCTGTAGACATCTGCGCGAACCCGTACGAACCCATACGAGCCCGCATGAAACCGTAGAGGCATACACGAACCAATACGAGCCCATAGAGGCCTGCGCGAGCCCGTACGAGCCCGTCGTAGCCCCTACAGGCCTGCGCGAGCCCACAGGAGCCTGTATGATCCCGTACATGCCCATAGATGCACACATGAGGCCTGCGCAAGCCCGTGCGAGCCTGTACGAGCCCATAGAGGCCTGTGCAAGCTCATACGAGCCTGGAGGAGCGCGTACATGCCCGTAGAGGCCTGTAGATAACAGCGCGAACCCGTACAAGCCCATATGAGCCCATATGAGCCCGTAGAGGCACGCATCAGGCCTGTGCAAGCCCGTACGAGCCCTGAAGCGCCCGTAGAGGCCTGCACAAGCCCTTATGAACCGTTTGAACCCATATGAGCCTGTAGCACGCCGCACGACACCGCACAAGCCCATTTGAGCCCGTAGAGGTCCGTATTTGGCTCGTACAAGCCCGTACAAACCTCTACGAGCCCGTCGAGGCCCACAGGAGGCCTGTATGAGCCCGTAGTGGCCTGCACGTTCCCGTATGAGCCAGTATATGCCCGTAGCAGCCTGTACAAGCACGCAGAGGCCTACATGAGGCCCATACGAACCTGTACAAACCTATGCAAGCCCGTACGAGCCCGTAGGAGAGCGTACGAGCCCACACGAGCCCGCACAAGACCGTAGATGTCCGCATGAAGCTCGTGTGAGCCCGTGCGAGCCCGTACAAACCCGTAGGAGCCCGTAGAGGCCCGTGCGAGCCTGTAAGAGTCCATATGAGCCCGTACATTCCCACAGAGGAACGCATGAGGCCTGAATGAGCCCATATGAGCCCCAACGAGCCTGTGCCAGGGTGGCGCTGCACCTGGGCTTTGAATCGAGAATAACAATGAGCTCAGCATGCTTACTGCGCATGTGTATAGTACATAAAAACTTCATCTAGTGCCCCC
>PTFA01000807.1:0-20877 GCA_003342895.1 Casuarius casuarius | reverse complement strand
GGAGTCCCGTGAAAGGATACTGCAGCACTATGTGTTGCTGGCCTTTGCCCGGAGTCTGCCAGCTCCGGGCCCAAGCGTAGCTGCTGTCAGTGATGGGTATGCCAGAGGTGTGGCAGGTAAGGGTGAGAGACTCYGASACCTTCCTTCCCTGCTGTGGGCCCAGAGGCCTCTGTCTGCACCTGAGAATGAGCACCTGCAGACACAGGAGCCAAGGATGAGCACATGGTGAGAGCTCCAGCAGTCACTTTCTCTGCTCTCACTTTTGCCTGGCCTCCTACTTCTCAGCTCCAAGATCCTTAGCTTAGAGAGACACATGTTCTCCAAAGCTCCTGCTCCCACTAAATGTTCAGATCTGGGAAACAAACTTCAAATAATCTCTTGCAGAATGGAAGGCTCAGTTTTGTCCTTCCTGGATCATTTTTCATGACAGATGCCCGAACTCCGACCTTCCTTCTCTCCCCATGAGCTCCAGAAATGACTTTTTGCACAGGAAGGGTGAGGGAATCTTGTTTTCCTCTTTGGACTGCAAGTTGTCCTGCTGGGATCTGAAAGACAAATCTGCAAGTCAAACCAAGGTTGTCTGGGAGGTTGAAGAGAAAACCCTCAGCAAACTGAGCAGGGCTGTTAAGAATGGTTTGTCTGTGCCATTTAAGGTGTGCTGTTGTTTGGCAAATACACAGTGGCTGCTCCATGCACATGCTCAACATGGCACCAGTACGCACCCAGACCAGGAGGCCGGCTTTGGGAGCACGGGGAGTAGCATGCATCCCTTCTAGGCCAGTTCATCTCCAGCATCCCCTGGTTCCTTCCTGGAAGCCGAGGAGACTGAGAGCTGGCCATGGCTGTTCCTGGGAAGAGGGTCCCTGCAGACAGTGGAGGGCAGGGAGTGTGAGGAGTAGATTTGGGAAGTGGGATTCACCTCATGGTTTGTAGCGGATGCCCATCCCTCCGTGGGAGCTGCCCTGAGGCCCTCCTGGCAGTTGGCTCCCCTCCAGTTCCTGCACCCTGGGTCAGAGGGCTCAGCAGAATRTTTGTGTCAGTCAGGGCACACCCAGGTCTCCTGTCCCCATGGGAATGGTCCACAGCTATTGATCTGAGTGCCAGGGAGACAGGGCACACAGGACCAGAGTCTACTGAGCCCAGAGCTTGTCCCAGGAGGTGGTGGCTCCACCCTCCACAGTGGCCCCATACTTCTTCATATTACCTGAGTGGCTGCTGATGTATGAGGCCCTCCCAAATCTGATCCCAGGCACCTGGTGATACCAAAGCAGGGGGTAATCCTTGAAGCTGAATTCATGGCAGAAGAGGTGCACAGAGTCCCCGGGCATTCACAGCCCTCCACCAGCCTCCACTAGCTGCATGTGGGCCCACACAGCTGTGGACAGAGAGTGCAAAGAGCAAGGCAATGCATGCACAGGGTGGGAGGTGATTCCCTTGCTGCAGTGGGGTCCACTTGCCAGGGACATGGAGAACCAGCATCATCCCTCCACCTGGGGAAACCTCCTGGCCCCAGAATGAAATACCTCTGCTTGGGGCTGATCTTGGCCCTCTCCTGGGCATGGGTGAGTGCAGCCAGTGTGGAAGCAGAAAGAGCTGGGCCCCAAGATGGGGGGACAGCCACCTGTGTACAGCCCCAGCCCACCCAGCCCTGGGCTTGCTGCCCTCCTCAGCCAGCTCTTACCTGCCAGCAATGCTGCGAGGGACAAGGCCTGGAGCCAGCGCACCATCCTGGGTGGCATCATTCCTTGCTGGGCTGCAGGCCAGGGCCTGGGGCTGGTCAAGAGCAAAGCAGCCCTGGTGGGAGACAGAGAGAAGCAGAGCTGAGCAGCGCTCAGCCCTGCTGCTGTCTGCACTGACCCTTCCTGCGGCAGCACCACTGACTTTACCCCCACAACCCATCTCCCCAACACCTCACTGCTGTTGTGGCCCCTTTAGTGGGAGGAGAAAGGGAGGGCGGGGTACAGGACTGCGCCAGGCTGGGGCAGGTTCATCAGCAGAGGAGGAGCACGGGAGGACTTGGACCCCAGAAGGCCAAGGCTCCTTTCCCTTTTCTGCCCCGACAGCTGTGAGGGTCTTCCAACTCTTCAGCCCTGCATAGCCCTTCAGAAAAGGGACCATGGGCAATGCCTCCAGCACAGGAGGGAAAATCTGCTCAGCTACTGGGTGTCTGCTCCAGGAAGCAGAGCGGAGGGAGAGGCTGTGTGCTGGGGTGTGCAGGGAGCCACGGGGATGGCCGGGGATGGTCAGGAACACAGCAGAGACAAGGAGCACCCCGCTCCATCCGCAGCCCATTTGGGATGGGTAGGCCCTTGGCTAGGCCCTTGCCTAGGTCCAGCTCAGGCTGGCCCCAAGGTTGGGCTTTTGGCCTAAAGCACTCCCTTGCAGTACCCTCCCCGTGCCCTGTACCTGCAGCCTGCCCTGCCTCTCTGTCCCTTGACCATGGGGCCAAGACACAGCATGGAAACAACCCTCCTCACGCTCCCCTTTCTGCTACTTTCCCCTTTGGCCCCACATAGTTCCTCTACAATGCTCTCCCTCAGCCCCCTGCTGTGTCCTCCTGCCTTTTGTGGGCAGTTTTGGGATCACCTAGGCTGCAGTGTTGCCCTGCAGGGACCCCAGCATTTCTGGGCTGTCCTGCCTTGGCCGCTTCTCCAGTGCACAGCTGGTGGAGTGGTGCACTGTGGGGTCCATCAGGAATGGACCTTGTACCCTGCTGTTCTCTCAACCCCCATCCACCGAGTTTCCAGTGCCAGGGGTCCGATCCCTCTGTTCCCCAGTGGCTGTGTATTATGTGATCCTCTGGACGTCAGGGAATGCAGCTGTATGGAGAAATGGTTGTTGGGGATGTCTCTGGTGATGTCAATTCTCTTTTGGAAAAGTGGAGCACAGCCTATTTGCACATTTCCAAAAACTGCAGCCATCCACTCCCAGCTCTCTCCTGGTTTCTGCTTGTGCTAGTGCCCCACAAACATATCAGTGGAGGCTGGTTCCCTGTTCACAGCACACGTGAGGGGAGAAACTGTGAGCCCTTGCCCTGCACAGGGCCCAAATTTCACAAGTGTCATCTGGGAATGGTTGTGCATGCAATGCAGGCAGGGGGTAGCACTGGCAGATGCCTGGGCACGCAACACTGGGTACATCTTGCTTCATCTGCAGAGGAGGAAATGTGGTCCTGGAAGGTGGGGCCATGGCCAGCGTCTTGTTGCAGTGCAGGAGACAAGTGCATGGATCCACAGCAGGTTCAGGGATGCTGCTGTATCCTGCCCCACCGTATCAACAGGGCATGCAAGGGGTTCCAAATGCTGCAGGTGAGCAGACTGCTCAGACAGATTGCTTGTTGCTGTGTAATTTCCCTTCAAATTCTGGTACTATTCTCAAGCCTTAAGCCCCATAAATAAGCCATTCTAGTCTTCTCCACCTGCCACAGCCTTCACCCACTCCTCCCCAAATAGGAGAATGGCATTCTATGAAAGTGCTCCTTTGTGGTTATTCTCAGAAAGCAAAGGGGCCAGTTTGCAGTTTAACGTTCCCCATCTGGTACTGCCCTCACAATGTCATGGTGGCTGCCACAGAAGGCGTTGGTGGTATGTGTGGGTATCAGCAGCTGCAGCTGCAGGGAGCTCTCATCCCTGGATAAGGCTGCATAGGTGGTGCCTTGGCCTTGTAAGGAAGTGGAGGGGAGTGTGCAGTCATTGCATGAACAGAGACTTCCCAAGTATTCTGGCCCTCCCCCAGGCCAGAAGCAGTTCACACTGTCACAGAATCTCCAGAGATAGTGCAGGTGAGTAGGAGTCTGTTGCTATGTGAGGGGGTTGAGCTGCCTCAGCTGCAGAATTGGGCACAGCTCCTTGATGAGCTTCAAGGGTTGTTTGTTGCTGTCTTAAGGTGGTGACTGGTGCCCAGAAGGACAAGGCTCAGCACCTTCCTTCCTGGAACAGCTCGGTCTTCCTGTTGCTCTCCTACCATGGCCAGGGAAGGTGCCAGCCCCTCTCCACCCAACCTTGCCTTGTTTCAGCAAGTCTTGAGTCACCATGCAGGGCAGTGCAGGGAGGTATACAAGCATTTCCTTCCCCTAAAAATATAATTCCCCAACCAGCTTTTTCTTCCCTCTGCAATAGAAGACAAGGCCAAGAGCAAATCCAGCCTGTCCTCCACAACCACATCCCTTCCTGACTCCTGAGGGACCCTTTCTGGCAGGCTCCTCACACTCCCTAAGAGCCTGTTACCACAATGACCCATTTCCTTTTATGCTGTTCCTCTTTGCATCAGTGTCACTATAGCTGGCACAGAAGAAAGTGGCAGTGGCAGTGGGTGTCAGGGTGTGCAGGTGCAGGGAGACCTTGCTCTTGTCTTGGTCTGCAGAGATGGTGCTGCAGCCTTGGAAGGTCGAAGTGTAGTGGATGAAGTTATTACCCATAAGATCATGCTATATGTCTACCAGGAGTCTGACAGAGCCAGTGCCAACTTTTACTGCCATTGTAAAGAGATATGGTGGAAATAGTAAAGGTGAATGTTAGAGATCTGGAGACCTGAATGTGGTTCTCCCTGTCCTGCTCTGGACTGGTGGGACAAGGGGCCATGCTGCACGTCTAGGGTGGCACAAAGCAGCCATCAGCCCTGGCTCCCAGATGGGAGGGAGATTGCATAGCATATCGAGGGGGGTGAAATCCCAGTATCTGGTGAGCAGGTGGATGGTGGTGGGCTGAGAAACTTTCTTGGCATGAGGAACAAAGGCTCCCATGAGGCAGACAGCCCATTTCCCTCACACTAGGTGCCTGGCAGACTCTCAGCTGTTTCTGAGTTTCCTTCGGAGTGGATGTTTTCTGTACCAGGGAATGGAACCCTTTGAACCTGCTCAGCTGGGTGCGGAGGGACACTTTTTTTCTGTACCCAACACAGCACTTCACCCATGCAGAAAATGCAGGGACCTCTCCAAAGCAAATGGGGCTATGCCCTTATTTGTCCATTCTTGCCCTTGCCCTCACAGGGCACTGTGAGCAAACTGATTGAACCAGTGCAAAGTGAGACACCCTGAGGAGCAGGTGTAAGAACATGGGGAAGATAGAATTTTTCCCCAAGCCCTCCCCATCTCAAACTGCCTTGGGACTTCCACAATCCAAACAGGATAAGTTGGGGAAAGGAGAGGACAGGTGAAATGATAAAGGTTTCTCAAATCCAAGGGAATGGACACAGAAAGGTGCCAGGCCCTCCTGCTCTCCTAACTCCACTGCAGAGCACAGTGCAGCTGTCGGAGGGACTGCTGATCTCACCCTGTAGGGCTCTGTGTGGGCTCCCCAGCCGGCACACCCACAGACTCCCCATGGCCTAGCCAGAGCAACAGAAGAAGCTGAATATGATCAGGGCAAGAAATGGCCTAGAGAGCTGCATGGGGACTCTGCCATGGGGTTTCAAATGAGGCGATTCTCAGGTACCTGGATCTTGCAGAGTGCCAGTCCCAACCTTAAGCCACAGGCCTTGGGGGGCAACTGCAGTCAGAGGTGACACAGCCTGGCCTGGGTACTCCTGGGGAGAGAGGGGTGGAGGTCTCAGGGAGGCAGCTAAGTGAGGTGGCAGAGGCAAAGTTCAGAGTCAGCTTCTGGGCAGGGGAGAGCCAGGAGCGGAGGGTTACCAGCAGAACAAGGGGAAGAGGGCATGTAGAGAAGCACACAGGAGAGCTAGGATCTGAAAAGCTCATCTCCTGTAGAGGAAAAGGAAGTTTTTGTCATGCTTCTGCCAGCTACTGCAGGCTGTGGGAAGGCTCCCTGGCACAGAAATATTGGGCGGAGTCCCGGAACTGCAGTTTGAACAAGGTCAGAGACACCTTGGCCTGGGAATTGTCCCGGGAGACAGTGGCTCGACCCTCCACTGCAGCACTGTATTTCTCTGTACTACCCAAGGGGCTGCTGATGTAGGAGACCCACTCAAGGCTGGAACCTGGCGCCTGACGGTACCAGCATATGTCAAAGTCCTTGAAAGTGAAGCCAGATCCATGGCAGGAGAGTTGCACGGAGTCTCCAAACTCTCGCAGCCCTCCACCAACCTCCACCAGCCGCACCTGGGCCTGCATCCCTGAGGACAGAGAGTGGAGGGAGCAGGGCAGTGCATGCATGTGATGGAAGAAGGTTTGTGAGCCAGAGTTCCCTTCCCAGGGACACGGAGAGCCACAGTCTTCCCCCTATCCTGGGAAACCACTGGCCCCCAAAAATCTCAAGGCTGCCCTCCTCGGGAATGTTTTTAATCCTCTTCCAAAATATTCCCCGTCTTGGACAAGCTCCCTCTCCCTGCTGCAGCACCTTTTCCCCACTGAGAAAGGCACTGTGCATGGGAGAGCACGCCCAGCATAGGACCAGGAGAAGCTCGGCCACAGGACAGGGAACAGCTGCCCGCTGACATCTCCAGCCCACTCAGCCCCAGCCTTGCTGCCCTCCCCAGCTGGCTCTCACCTGTTGGCACTGCTGCGAAGGACAAGGACAGGAGCCAAAGCACCATCCTGAGAGGCATCATTTCCTGCCAGGCCAGGGGCCAGTTGAGGACAAAGCAGTTCTGGTGGGAGGTGGAGAGGAACAGAGCTGAGCTGTGCTCAGACCCTCCCCACGACTCGGCCCCCCCACCGTCACGGTCCCTTTGTGGGAGGAAAAGGGGAGGCAGAGCTTCCCTCGCGGACCCAGGGCAGGTTAATCAGCAGAGGACTGTGGCGCCCCCGGAAGGCGACAGCTCCTTTCTCTTTTCTCGCAGGACAGCTGTGAGGATTTCCCAACTCTTTAGCCCTGTATAGACCTTTAAAAGATGAATCCTGGGCAAAGCTTCCAAGACAATAGGGAAAAGGTGCCCGCTTGCTCAGTGTCTGCTCTGGGAAGGAGAGCAGGGTGAGGGGCTGCGGGCGGTGGGGAGCCATGGAGACACAGGGATGGCCAGGAGCAAAGCAGAGACTTGGAGTGCCCTGCTCTATCCACAGCCAAGAGGGGCCTTGGCCAGACCCAGCTCGGGCTGGCCCCAGGGATGGGCTGTCAGCCTGAAGTGTCCCCTCGCAGCACCCTCCCCATGCCCTGCACCCCCTGCCTGCCCTGGCTTGACTCCCTGTCCTCTGCCAACAGGGTCAACAGAAATCATGGGGGACATCCCCTCCCCCAAAAACACATGTATCCATTTCACACACTTCCCTATAGCATCCCATGACTCTTCTATCCTGTACCCTCCAGCCTTCCTCCTGCTCTCCACATCTGCCCAGGAAACATGGTGACTTCTCCCAAGCAAACAGTATGCTCTCCTTATGCATCTTCTCTATATTTTGTTCTGGCTCCAGGCGTATATGCACACGTGTGTACACCAGGTGCTAGGATAGATTTTTTTTTTGTGGGGAAGACGAGTCAAGATGGATGATGGGTATTTTCATAGGAAAACTCTACTTGTAGTAATTTGGTTCAGAGAGCACCGTTATTCTCACATACACACACTGACAGCTGCAGGGGAAGAATGTCCAATGCATAGATCAGGCAGAGGCTTCCCTGATTAGCATAAGTAAATGACTTATATACATTTCTTTGGTTGGTATTGGTGTAGTTACTATCTAACACTCCCTYKATTGGCTATATATACAAGGTAAAGAAYAAAGAGAATGSAATTTTCCAYGAGAAAACTCTGCAACTTCTAGACAGTTCTATTGAGTTCGAATCCCTGGCAAACCAGGCAGGAGTTGGAGCGTATATACGAAGTTCAAGGTTTCTTTTTTTGTTCTATCTTAAGATACTGATTGGTATTTAAAAAAAAAAAAAGAATTAGTCTTAGTCACTATTGTTGATTGTCTTCTACAGCATGTGGAAGAGGTGTGACAGGTAAGGGTGAGAGACTGAAACCTTTCCTGCAGGGGACCAATAGGCCTTTGCCTGTGCCTGAGAAAGGGCATCTGCAGACATGGGAGCAACGACAAACAGATGTTGAGAGCTCAAGCAATAACTTCATCTCCTCTACCACTTCCCTGTGCTCCTGCTTTGGATCTCCAAGATCCTGAAGCTGCAAGCATACCTGCTCAAAAGCTCTTGCTCCCATTACATTCTCAGATCTAGGAAACAAGCGCTCAGACAAAACCAAACAAACCAGAAAGACACCATGGATAAAAGCATTCACGCATGTGTCAGCCAGAGCCCTCAGAACTAAAGGAAAGGGAAATCTTGAAAGCTAGGACGGTTGCAAGATGCCTTTTCAGTCCTTCAGGGAAGGTCCTGACTGTAAACATCAAATAATCTCATTCAGACTAGAAGGTCTAATTTTGTCCTTCCTGGATCATTTTTCATGACAAATGCCCTAACTCTGACTTTTCTTCTCTCCCCATGAGCTCCAGAAATGACTGATGAGGGAATCCTGTTTTCCTCTTTTGACTGCAAGTTGTCCTGCTAGAATCTGAAAGACAAATCTGCAAGTCAAACAGGTCATCTGAGTGATTAGAAAGGAAACCCTCAGCAGACTGAGCAGTGCTGTTAAGAATGGTTTTGTCTGTGGAATTCAGGGGTGTTTCCTTTAGTAAATGCACAGAGGCAAGTACATGCACATGCTCAATATGGCAGGAGTATGACCCTGGAGACAGTGGTGGGCAGGAATGGTGATCAGGAGAGACACCTCAGCCCAGGAATGTCTCAGGAGGTCGTGGCTTGACCCTGCACTGCAGTGCCATAACAAATGGTGGATGATCCACTCGTGTCCAGCACTAGGCATCTGACAATACCAAAGAGGACTTCATGAAAGTTGAAACTGAATCCATGACGGGTGAGGTGCATGTAGTTATCAGGCACTCACAGCCCTCTGCCAGCCTCCACCAGCTACACCTGGGCCCACAGCCCTGCAGACAAAGACTGCACGGAGAAGAATGGTGCATGCACAAGTTGGCAGGTTGTTCACCAGCAGAGCCAGCAGAGAAGGAGATGTGCACGTGAGACTGTGCTCTGCGTGGGAGCAGAAAGAGCTGGGTCCCAGGATGGGACATGGGCCTCTGCAGGCAGTCCCAGCCTGCCCAGTCCTGGGCTCACTGTCCTCCCCAGCCAGCTCTCACCTGCCAGCACCTCTTCACAGGACAAAGCCAGGAACCAAAGCACCACTCTGGGCAGCATCATTCCTTGCTGGGCCAGGGGCCATAGGCTAATGCCAGGGGCAATGCAGCCCTGACAGGAGGCAAAGGATAGCAGAGATGAGCTGTGCTGGGTCTTGCTCCTGCCCACACTGGGGTTGCCATGGCAGCACTAATGATTGTGCCTCCCCCTCCCCACTGTGTGGCTCTGCCTCTGCTGTCATGGCTTCTTCAGTGGGAGAAGGGGGGATACATGGCTGGTTCATGGTGGGGCTGTGGCAGGTTCATTAGCAGAGGAGGAGTGCAGTGCCCCCAAAAGGCCATGGCCCCTTTCAGTTTTCTCCCTAGAAGGCTGTGAGGGTGTCCCTGCTTTTTAGCCCTGCACAGCCCTTTGAAAGGCACCCTGGCAGTGCCTCCCAGCAGTAGGAAAAAGATGTTCACTGCCCAGTGGCTGCTCCAGAAAGGGGAGCACACTGGGGGCTGTGGGGAGAGTCAGGAAGATGTCTGAGGATATCCGTGAGCAAAGCAGAGATATGGACCACCCTGCTCCACCCACAGCCGGGTCTTTGCCTTGGCCAGGCCCAGCTCAGGCTGGTCCCAGGGATGGGCTATCAGCCTGAAGTATTCCCTTGAAGGACCCACTCCATGGTCTGCACCCCTGCGAGGTGTACTCCTTATCCCCTTTGCACAGGGCTGAGAGATAGCTTTGGGAGACAGCCTCCGATATTCAAAGACTGAATGTAGCTGCCTCAGGGGGTTCCCTTGTGCCCTGCCCATCCCTGCTCTGTGTGGGCTGCAGGTTGGATAGAGGCACCTGACCCCCACACCTGGGAATGGAGTGGAGCTGTTCTCACTGCATTCCACAGGGAAATGCAAGGGCTGGACTGGGAGGGGTAGGTTGTGCTGTAAGAGGTCAGCACAACCCCACAGGGTTGTGCAGGGTACAGGGTGCTCTAATTTCCTGGAGTGCTGCGTCTCCCCATCCCTTTTAGCTAAGATGGACAATAACCCCCACACACACTGCATCCCGCAAAACCAGGCCCACTCTGCTTTGCCGCTCCTCACCTCAGCTCTGCCCTCATTTCCTCTGTCTGTGCCTCTGTGACACCCAGCATGGTACAGCCTGGTCCACACCCCATGTCCCGGGCACAGCCAAGTTGCTGCTTTGGGACTGTGCTGTGCTGTGACACCCATGAGTGTGAAAGGGGTGAGGGGAGGAGGAGAGGAAGCTGATGCTGTCAGGGCAGTCATGGGGTCTCTCATTGTGGTCGCTGTAATGTGCAATAATAGAGCGTGCTGTTGACCAGCTCCAGGGCGGCAATGCCCAGGGTCCTGTAGCTCACATGGGCCTAGGAAAAAAATCTCTTATAGACAAAATGAGCTGTGTGGTTACAGGAACTCAACCATTCACCCCTGCCCCCCCCCCTTCCTGCAGGATGTACTGCAGGGGCCCCACAGGATGCTGCCAGTACCAGGCCACATAAATATAAGAGGCATTGGAGCTATAAGTGCATCAAAGGCTCTCCAGGTGCCCTACTCACCCCCAGACTGCAGACATTGATTAGTTAGATCTTGTTGCCTGCCCTGAAATGAGCCTGAAGCCAGAGCAGTGCTGTTTACCCATTGCTTCGCTCCAAGCAGCAGGTGAAAACAGGCTGAGAAGTGGACATTGGAAACAGGAAATGCTGTTTCCATGCTTTGGGTATCCAAGGGAAGAAGAGGAGGGAGGGAAGGCAAGAGGGAATGCAGGCAGGCAGAGTGGTCAGAGCTCTTCTGGAGAAATGAAATATGCTGAACGTCCTCGTCAGACTTTAACTCTGCCTTTGGCTCTTGTAGAGAGGAAACGGGCAATGCTGGGAAAGAAGCCATTTGCAGCATGGCCATGATTGTCTTGTGGTGCACAGTGATAGCCTGACTCTCCTTGGGAGCAACCCTGAACCCCCTGGCACTCGCCTCTGCTCCAGCTCCTGCACTGTGGGCCAGGGGCTCTGGCAGGAGGTTAGTTTCAGGGTACAGTGGGGTTTCCTGTCCTGGTGGGAACAGCACAGAAGTATCAGGCAGAGTACCCAGGGGTGCAGGGTGTGCAGGGCCAGAGACACCTCAACCAGGGGAATGTCCTGGGGATTGTTCTGTGGGAGGCAGAGACTCACCCAGCCATGGTGGCCTTGCATCAGATACAGGAAGTATTATGCTTTGTGAAAGTGAGGAACTTGAATCTAGACCCATGTGCATGCAGGTACCACAGCATGTTTTAGCAATTGATGGTTAACTTTGACCCTCAACAGGAAAAGTGCCTGGAGCCCCCAGATGCCCTCAGCTCTCCTATGGCCTCCATCAGCCTCATCTGGGCCAGCAGCCCTCCATGGACACACAGCCACAACCGAAGAATTGACTTCACTTCAGCATGGAGCCTGTAGGCCCCTTCCTGCTGCACTGTACCAGACCTTGCCATTTGCTCAGTGCTGCTGCCCTTCAGGATTTCACTGAGTTTCCCTGTGGTATCAGAGGTAATCTGGAAGGGGCCATGCCATGGAGCACTGCTCTACCCTCCACAGAAGTCATAAACAGTTGTGTTGCTCCTACATTTTCTGTTTGATGATAGGACACTTAAAGAAGGTAAGGGAGGGGCCCCAGCAAGAGGTTTGTGTTTAAGTTCAGATGGCTTTCCTGTCACTGTGGTAACAGCACAGAAGTATCAGGTGGAGTCCCGAGGGCACAGCGCACACAGGGCTAGAAATGCCTCGGCCTGAGGATTATCCTGAAAGGCAGTGGCTCGACCCTCCACTGCTGACATGTACTGAATGGATGAGGAATCAGAGCTGATGTAGGAGACCCACTCAGGTCTGTTGCCCGGGGACTGTCCATACCAGTGCACAGCAAATGTCTCAAAACTATAGACAGATTCATGGCAGGAGAGGTTTACAGCATTCCCAGATGCTCGCTGCCCTCCACTGGCCTCCACCAGCTGTACCTGGGCTCCCACTCCTGCGGATGGATAGTAGATAGTGCAGGGAGCAGTAGATAGAGACAGAGGGAGCCTTTCCTGTTCATCAGCCACTCTGGGGTCCCCTTCCCTGGGACATGGGCAGCTGCAATCTACCCCCTGCCCTAGGAAACCCAATGGCCCTGGAATATCTCAAGGCTGCCCTCCTCAGGACTGATCTTGTTTTTTTCTTACAATGTCCCCAATTTCCTAAAAGCCTTCTCCTCCCTGACACAGCACCCCCTCCCTGGCAGGGAAGGCAATTTGCATGGGAGAGTGTGCCCAGCATGTGAGCAGGAGGAGCTGAACCCCAGAATAGGGCACGGGCCCTCGCGGGCAGCCACAGCCTGCCCAGCCCTGGCCTTGATGCCCTTCTGAGCCAGCCCTCACCTACCGGCACCACCGCGAAAGACCAGGCCAGGAGCCAAGGCACCATCGCGGATGCCATCATGCCCTGCCAGGCTGGGGGTCAGGGCCAGTCGGGGGCAAAGCAGCCCTGGTGGGAGGCAGAGAGGAGCTGAGCTGAGTTGCGCTCGGCCCCACTCCTGCCCGCACCGGGATTGCAGCCCCCCACCACGCCAGTGCAAACAACTCTGTGCTGCCCTTTAGGGAAAGGAGAAGGGGAGGACTCAGGGTGGGGCTGAGTGGGGGCAGATCCATCAGCAGAGAAGGAGCGCAGCGCTGCTGGTCGCTGGGGCTGTGCCAGGATGCAGAAACTGCAAATGTCACCGGCCTCAGTTCCCCCATCCCTACCCCCCACAGGTCTGTCCTGGGCCGGGGTGGTGGGCAGGACCGGAGCACCCTGCGGCTCTTTCTGCCTGGGCTCCTCCCAGCTCCCACCCGGTGCAGGATGAGCAGGGCCATCCCGAACATACCAGTTGTGCCGGGCTCCCAAGCTGATTCTGGGGGCAGTGGATTTGTCTCCCAGTGCTCCCACATCTCTTGGCACTGTGGAGGAAGGTCGAGCTGTGGAACTCTGCCCTTTTTTGGTAGGGTGGGAGCATACATGGAGAAGGTGAGGGGCCTTTGGCAGGAGGTTTGTGTCAGGGCACAGCTGGGTTTCCTGTCTCCATGGAAAGATGCTGAACTAGTGGGCTGCGTCATGGGGGGTGCAAGGAGCACAGGGCTGGAGACACCTTTCTCTGGAAGTTCTCCTGGGAGGCCGTGGCTTGTTTGGCCACCACGGCCTCCTATTTCTTTGCAATGTCCCAGGAGCTGCCAATAAAGGTGACCCAGTCTATTTTGGTCCCAAGTCCCTGCTGTTACCATAGGATGACATAGTTCTTGATTTTGAAACTGGAGGTTTGTCAGGAGAGGTATGCATTGCCACCGGCTGCTTTCAGCCATCATCTAGCCTCCATCAGCCATACTTGGGCCCATACCCATGCAAGGACACATGAACACAGTCACAGTGGATTGGAGATGACAGCAGGGAACCTGTGGACTCCCTTCAGCCACCCTCCACCTGATCCTATCCCATGACTAGGGCTGCTGCTCCTCAGAGAAGTACTGTGAGTCCCCGTATGGTAACGGAGCTGATGGATTCAGGGGCCACATTTGGGGGCTTTCCTCCTCTCAGAGCTCTACAGATGCTCCCCTATTTGCACAAAAACCCTTGTACAGGCCATGGGACATCAATTTCCTGTGCAATATTGGCTCTCCTGGGAACCCTCCCAGGGAACCTGCCTCAACTCCCAGGTCTGTGACCAAGCAGGAGAAGACAAAGTCAGAACCCAGAACTTGAGCAAATCACAGAATCACAGAATGGTTGAGGTTGGAAGGCACCTCTGCAGATCGTCTAGTCATTTGCTTTCTTCCAGTCTTCAGGCACCTCTCCTGATAGCCCTCACCTATCCAAGATGATTGAGAGTGGCCTTGCAATCACAGCCCCAGCTCCCTCAGCAGTCATGGAGGAATGCCCTCAGGGCCCATGTACTTGCATATGTCCAGTTTGCTTACATGATCCCTAACCTGATCCTCTTCCACCAAGGGAAAGTCTTCCTTTCTCCAGACTTTCTCCCTGGTGTCCAGGACCTGGGATTCCTGAGGGCCAGTCATACCAGTAAAGACTGAAGGAAAGAAGGCATTCAGTATCTCTACATTTTGTTTATCCTTTGTCACCATGGCCCCTGCCCCATTCAGCAGCATGCCTGCATTCTCCCTAGTCTTTCTTTTGTTACGGATGCATTTAAAGAAGCCTTTCTTGTTGTCCTTGCCATCACTTGCCAGATTCAACTCCAAATAGGCCTTGGCCTTCCTAGCCCCATCCCTGAGTACTCAGACAACATCCCTATATTCTTCCCAGGTTACCTGTCCCTCCTTCTGCCTCCTCTACACTTCCTTCTTCTGTTTGAGCTTTGCCAGGAGCTCCTTGTTCATCCATACAGGTCTCCTGCCCCTTTTGCTTAACAACTTCTCCTCGGGATGCATTGTTCTTGAGCTGGGAGGAAGTGATCCTTGAATACTAACCAGCTCTCTTGGACTCCTCTTCCTTCTAGGGCCCTATCCCATGCGATTCTTCCAAGCAGGTCCCTGCAGAGGTCAAAATTTGCTCCAAGTCCAGGGTTGTGATCCTGCTTTTTTCCCTGCTCCCTCCTGGCAGGATACTGAGCCCACTGTCTCATGGTCACTGCAGCCAAGGTGTCCCACAACCTCCATGCTTCCAACCAGCCCTTCCTTGTTTGTTAGTACAAGGCCCTCGTTGGCTCCTCTATCACCTGTATCAGGAAGTTGCCATCGATGCTCTCCAGGTACCTCCTGGATTGCTTGTGCCTTGCTGTGTTAAGGCCACCCTCTGCCACTCCTGCCTGCCCCATCTTTTCCAAAAGTGCCTCTGTTCCTCCACTGCAGTACTTCAGCAGATATCAGGGTGGTTAAAGTCCCCCATGAGAACCAGGGCCTGTGAACATGAGGCTACTTCCAGCTGTCTGTAGAAAACCTCATGTACTACTACTTCCTGATCAGCTGGCCTGTAGCAAACACCCACAACAGTGTCACCCATGTTAGTCTTCCCCTTAATCCTTACCCATAACTTCTTGGCTGGCTCATCATCCACTCCTAGGCAGAGCTCCACACTCCAGCTCCAGCTGCTTTCTGACATAAAGGGTGACTCCCCGTCCTTGCCTTCCTGGCCTGTCCTTCCTAAAGAGCCTGTAGCCATCCATTGCAGCATTCCAGTCATGCAAGCTATCCCACCATGTCTCCATAACTGCAATGAGATCATAGCCCTGCAATGGCGCACAGATCTCTAATTCCTCCTGTTAATTACCTATGCTGCCCGCATTTGTATTCAGGTGCTTCAGAGAGATAGCTGAATGTGCTGATTTCCCAGAAGGGGTGCAAGATGTTTTCCCATAGTGTTGTCCTGTAGGCACTTCCTTGCCTGCCTGTCAGTGCTTGAGGTGACCACACTTAGGCCCTGTTTTGCTGATTGCACAGTCTCTATAACTTTCCCCTTCCCCTGTCTTTCCTAGTTTAAAGCCTTCCTTACCAGGCTGGTGAGCCTGTTGGCAAAGATGCATGTGTCCCACTTAATGAGGTGGATCTGAATCTCTCTGCATTCATGGAGTCTTAGAGAAATATAGGGAGGTGCTGGGATGTGAGAAAATGTTGAAAGGGTTGATATCAGAGGGCAAGGATCATTTCAAGGGTGAAAGCACTACCAAGAGCGGAGGATGAAGAGGCTCTCCCCTCCTCTGCTGTTCTTGGTGATACAGATTTTGCACAAGCAGAAATGGAGCTCAACTCACTGTGGAGTGTCACAGCACAGTAATAAACCACTGTGTCCTGGAAAGACACAGATGCTATTTCCACAGGGGCCGTTTTATTCTTGTACACCACAGTAGAAAATTGCCCATTCCGGAACCTGTCACCTCCTGCAGCTTTAAAAGCTTTCAGGATATACTTGAAGGTTCTCCCCGCTGGGAGCCGGTGGTACCAGAAGAAATTCAGAATTCTGTCGCTATCCACAGGAATGTACTAGCAGGGTAGAACCACCTGCTGCCCAACTGTGGCCAATATCTCTGAGAACTGCTTCTCTAGGTTTCTTTTAATGAGACCTGCAATACAGGGAGAAATGTGTATGCAGGCCAGCTCTCTTCTTTCTCTTACTTGCTCTATGTTTAATGCTGTGTCCACCTCCAAACCCTTCTGCATTTCCAAAGAAAGAGGGAAGTTCAGATGTGGCCTTCCATCACCCTCTCCGCATTCCTCTGTGGTACCATTGCCTTGTCAGCACAGATCTCTGCACCGCCTACTGAAAAATTGTAGGAGATAATAAGAAAAGCATGAATACAACCCACCTGCTTGGATTAGCAGGACATAGGCTGGCACAGCGAGAGTGGAGATCATTTTTGCCAGCTCTGAAATCCCTGCCCCTCAGCATATTCTCAGCATAATGCGAGAAAACATGCTCTCCACAGCCCAATGAAATGGCCACTTCCAGTGGGCTGAGCCAGGGTGTGCAGGAGATGGTCGTGCCTCTGAGCAGGGAGGGGACTGAAACCCACTCCCCTTTTGCCTCTGCTCATCTTGGTGGCAGAGTGTGGACGAATTCTCAGAGCCTTCCTGAAGACTTTTCCATGGATTTCCTCCTCCCTTCATAAGGTTTGCTCTGCAAGGGGACATTTCTCCCTAGCTGTAGGGTTTCTCTGCTCTGTGCATGATCTTCATTGTGGGAGGTCTGTCGAAAGCACAAGGGTGCATTGTAGTGCCTCTTGATTGCTCAGGGCTCTGGGGAATGCAGATGTAGCATTCTTTCTTAAAAAGTTTCAAATCTTGCTTAATTTCCCCTCTGGCATTTTGGAAGCTGCGGTTCAGTATTCCTGCACAGACAGGACCTCAGAAACATGGGGCAAGAGGGGAGGAAGATGTGTGTGTGTGTGTGGGCTGGGCGACATAAAAGGTAATTTAATGGGTAAGAATTCAAATTCCTAGAGTTGGGAAATGGAGTCCTGATCCTGATGGGTTGGCCCCTCTCAATACTGTCCATGGTGGGGAGGGCTCGGGGGGGGAAGGGGGAGGGTGACGTCAGGGCAGAGGGATCCACGATCCGATCTCCAGCTCAGCCCTGAAGCTGTGCAGGGCATATGGGCAGGGCTTGGCACTCTCTGGCCACTGCTGGTGTCCCTCCGCCTGGCAGGGACAGAAGGAGAAGGAGACAGGAACAGGAGGCGAAAACCCAGGGTTTGGAGCCAGTAGGCACAGATGTGCTGAGGAGTGGCCCCAGCATTGGGAGCAAGGGCTGCTCGGCAGAGCAGCAATGCTGTTCTCTTGCTCCTGTCTCCTGACGGGTAGTTTATGCAGGGGGGAGAAACGTCCCTTCACCACCGTGTCTAAATGTGCAGTAATATACTCCACTGTCAGCCAAGGCTGCGTCCTCCTTTTGAAAGGTGAGGTTTGCCCTGTAAATCATATCCCCTCGGTCAAAATCCACCCAGGTGGNGTCCTCCTTTTGAAAGGTGAGGTTTGCCCTGTAAATCATATCCCCTCGGTCAAAATCCACCCAGGTGGTGAGTTTCCCCTGGACGAAGTGGGCACCGCTCTCAGCAGACCGGGCAGTGCCAGGGAGGTACTTGGGTCCCCTGCTACCAGCTGAGCAGTACCAGGAGAAGGAGGGATTTCTGCCCGAGGTGGTGAAGTTGCAGATGAATGAGATGGTCTGCTTGACTGATACGAGCACCTGGAGAGCCGTGATGGGAAGGAGCTGGTTCGGTGCAGTGACTGTGGGAGGGCGACAAGGCAGCCATGGTTGCCCATTTGGACATTGCCTCCTGTGGTGTCCCCCACTCCTCTATCCATTATTCTCAGCCTTCTCCCCTTCCACTACCCCTGTTGCCCCTACCACAAAATTTCAAGGCTAGGGGGAGGGATGGGAAGGCTGAGAGGTAAAAGGAACCTGGCAAGAGGACCCTGACCTGGCTTTAAGCTGTGCTTCTCCCACTCGCAAAGAAACAAGGTGGAGCTGATGACTGTTGGTTTGTATGTGAGAAAGGAAGACTGTGCACGTCCCAGCTCATCTGCAAACAGCCCATGGTCCCGAAGAGCTGGTTTTCAGTATTTCTGCTGGATGGAAGCAGGGACACAGGGTAAATGGGAGAAGACAGGGGATGCCAGACAAGGAAAATACAGTTCATCTAGGGGAGGGGGAAAAAAATTGTCAGAGGTGGTGAATGGAGAATACATAATGGATGAAACCCTCTGTCCCTAAGCAGACTACAAATTTAACTACTCCCCAGAATCTGCAGAATCAGCATCTGCATCTCTGGGTGGACAGGGGAAGTGGCAGGATGGTTTTGAAGGGGCCAGTGTCTCATATGCCCCTGTCAGCCAGTTACCCCCAAGGACTTACGAGGCAGTCCGTGAGAAATGCTGTGATCCCAGGGAAGACAGGGAGGGCAGGTCCCACCCTGCCATCCTCTTCTGTACCCTGCACTGTGTGCCCAGAGCTGGGCCATAGACGGGGGGGAGAATTAGCCCACTGTTCTCAGCGATTATGCCTTAGCAGTGCCCCTACCCAGTGTGACACTCACCGAGGAGAAAACAGGCAGTCACAGACCTCAGGACACTTGACAACTTCATTGCCACCAGGGCCCCGAACAATGGGCTGTCTCCACGTAGCTGCCTTGGCACCTAAGGGT
The DNA here is from genome assembly GCA_003342895.1 of Casuarius casuarius. NCBI lineage: Eukaryota > Metazoa > Chordata > Aves > Casuariiformes > Casuariidae > Casuarius > Casuarius casuarius. The sequence continues at coordinate 2,198 of PTFA01000807.1, read as the reverse complement.
TACTTCTCTGTGGGGATGATTCTTCCAGACTCCCCTAGACCAGGAGAAGGAAAGGAAAGGAGATGGGGGAAGGGTACCTGGACCAGTGGACGCTGATGTGCAGAGCTACAGCCCTAGCAACCGGAACAAGGGCTTCCGCACAGCAAGATTGGATGGGACGCACGGCACAGGACCTCGCTGCCCTGCTTGGCATCGCCTCCCACTTAGGGACACAGTCTGGGGCTAAGCGGGCCCGAGCCCGGGCGGGCAGCAGGAACCGCCCCAGGGCCTGGCACAGCATGGGGTGAGGCAGCCCCAGCGGGTGGTGCGGCAGCGCCCCCCCCCGGCAGGCCCGGCAGGCCCGGGCGGGGCACGCCCCCCGCCCCCACCCCGCCCACAGCGCTTCGTGCCAGGCCGCAGCGCTTCGTGCCAGGCCGCAGCCGCAGCCTGTGCTGCTGAGTCTCCCACGGCCCAGTAATACACCGCTGCATCCCACCAACGGGGCCGGGCGAGCTGCAGGGCGTTGGAGCAGCAGTCTGCGGCCACCAGCAGAGTCCCCGGTGGGTCCCGCACCTCTTTGGGCTCTTTGAAAACACTCGTGATGAATGTGGGACCTCGTCCTGGGAGCTGCCAGTACCAGTGGATTAAGTTGCTGGTCTGTATGTTGGGGTGTGAGCAGGTGATGCTGATGCCAGCGCCCTCGGTGGCCTCTGCCAACAGCTCCTGCCGCACCTGGGCTCTGCCCGCAGCCGCTACCAAGAAAGAAGAAAACAACATGAAAGTATCTTTCCTTCCCAGCTCCTACTGCCATTTCCCCCTAAAAATCCCGTACAGGTCAGGCCGGAGTGTAGCGGGGGAAACAGAAACAAACTGCTCAGTTGTTAACTTCTGCCCAGGGACTGGTATGGCGAAGGAGGTTTTCCAAGGGTTCCCCAAACCTATTTCCTACTATCTCAGGGAGGGACAAGCTGAAGGGGAGGAGAAAAGCCGGGGACATTTATCGTTCTGGTAGATCTGCAGTCACAGACAAGGCAGGAAAGTGGCAGGTCTCGGTGCTTTTTGCTGAGCTAAAGAGCATTTCTGTGTCCGCCCAGGGAAGGCAGGCCAGAGCAGGGCTGTCCAGTGTCAGGCCTGCTGTTGGTGCTGGTGGCTCCCGGGAAGGTCCCTCTATTTCTGCGTAGGTGAGAGGGGGGCAACATAGGGCTGAGGGTGCTGTGGGTAAGGATATCTATAGACTTGTCCAAAACAGGAGACAGAAAGCGGGACAGTTCAGTACAAAGCACTTTTGGAGGACTATGAGGAAGTTAATTTCCTTGCAGGACAGGAGCAGTGTGGCTGCCCGGGAGTCCTGGGCTGCGGGGGCATTGCTCGTGGGTCACCCTGGCAGCAGCAGAGGCAGGAGGACCATGCTGGAGAGTGGGCAGTCTGTCCCCGCTGCCTCTTCCCCTGCATTACCCATTACAGTCACTCAACACTTCCTCTGGGTGTTTCTGCATGGCATTTGCTCAAATGCTTCACGTGAAACCTTGCCCAGCTCCTCCTCAGCTTGAAGGGCAGTGAACTCCTTCATCAGCTTCAGGCTTTCAGGAGAAGCAGGAGCCTTCCTCCTCATACGAGAAGTGACCAGTTTCCAGCCCTCGCCTTCTTTGGAGTTATCACTTACAGACCCACAAGGCAAAGATCTCATCTGCATTTCCAGTGCTTTTGGGGGTTGGTTCTCTTGAAGCTGTAGGGTCTCTGAGAATATCCTATCTATCTCTTACTCATCCTCTTGGATGCTACACAGCCAGCTGACTTCCTCCTATAACTCCTTTACCTGGTGAAACAACTCATCAACAGCACAACTTTTGCAGAAAAGCTGACTGTCACCCCCAGCCTCACAGAGAGTCCCTAGGCACTCGCTGCAGTCTGAGACCTGCAGTGCTGCATCCACCATCAGAAGGTCTGTCTGGGTGGAAGCCTCTGATATGGCAGGCACAGCGATTTCAACAGCTACTGGTGCTCTGACCCACCAGCCTTTCACAGCACACCTACAGCTAGTGTCCATCTGAGAAATACCTACTGAGCTTGCAGGACACGGATGGAAAAGTCTCATACATACGTGCTTTGCATGCACAGGATGCACATATACTGTGACTTCCTGTGGCTAAGGAGAACATCAGCAGCTGATTTAGGCTGAGCAATGCTGCAGATGTTTTCTGAGAGGGTTTCTAACTAAT
>PTFA01000806.1:16828-39408 GCA_003342895.1 Casuarius casuarius | reverse complement strand
CAATGTCCTTCTGAAGTCATTTCTTCTTGATGAGCTGATTGGATAACAGCAGGCATGTGGCTTGAATGTTCACTGTGAGGTGACTTCTGCCTGAGTACCTGAGCGGCCACCAACAGGCACAAGGCGAGGCTGTTGATTCTGTGATCGCCCCTGTCCCTGGAGGCAACAGGCCAGCAGCAGGCACATGGCTGGGATGGTGACTGGGAGGTCACTCATGTGGGAGTAAATGACAGGCAAGCATCAGGCTCAAAGCAGGAGGTGGATGTGCTTCTGAGGTCACTTCTGCCAGGGGATCTGATTCGATAGCAGGCACAGAGCCAGCTGACACAAAGCCTGCGGGCACAGAGCCCTCACTCTGCTGGCAATGCTTTTCCTAATGCAGCCCAGGAAACCACTGGACGCCTTTACGTCAAGGACACATTGCTGGCACATGCTTCTCCATGTTGTCTTCCAGGACCCCCGACATCCTTCTCTGCAAAGCTGCTTTCCAGCTGATCGTCACTCAGCGTGTCCTGGTGCATGGAGTTATTCTTGCTGAGGTGCAAGACATTCAGTTCCCCTTTGTGGAACTTGATGAGGTTCCTCTGTGCCCATGTCTCCAGCCTGCCAGCTCCCTCAGAAAGGCAGCGCAAACATGTGTTGCACCATGCTGGATTTCAGGAGATAATTGTGTCTCAGATACTTGTAGGCCCGTAGGAGGCAGATGGCTGTGAAGGTGCCTGTGAGGTCACCTCTGCCTCTGCAGGTGATAGGCCAGGAGCAGGCACACGGATGGGAAGCTCTCTGTGACGTCTGCCCTCACAGTCAGCACCCAGATGGGCCCCCGTCACCTGTGTCACCCCCTCCCCTTCCCTCCCTAGGGTGGTCATTTCCGCTGGGTGGGCTCTCTGAGGCGCTGGGTGACATCACAAAGCCTGCTGGCCAGCACATCTGCTGAGGGCCAATCAGGCAGCTGCAGTGGAAGTGACCTACCTCACAATCAACACTGCAGCCATGTCCCCTTTGCCTGCCTCTTCCCATCCTCCTGCCCATATATCATCTCTGGTGGGATGAGTGGTGACGTGATTCTCTTCTCCTCAAAATGGCTCCTACCAGAACCTAGCCCATGAAGTTCCTGTAGAAGAGGTGACCTCGCCAACAATGCTGCAGATATCTCTTCTATCTCTATTCTCCACTGTCCCTCTTCTGAGTCAACCTCTCTTCTGGACTCACACATTCAACATCCCAGCTACGTCCCCTTTACTGGCACCTCCCTCTCCTCTGTCCCTGTGCAATTACACACATGTGGTGGGACAGCTCACATGGCAGGATGAAACTGGGCTCCTGAGCAAGGCAGGCTGGGATGGCGAGGAGGTGCAGGTGTGTTCTGTGCAAAGGGGTGGCTGGAGTGCAGAGACCTTTGCCTTGGAGCAGGTGATGAGCCAGTCGAGACCTTGTAGGAAGGATAAGAGGACATACCAATCTGGGTGACATTCTGGTAGGTGATTCAGCTAATTCTGGATCTGCTTGGCAGAATCCAACAGGAGACGTCCCTGGGGGGGCAGAGGGGCCATGAGGCTTCTGTAAAGACAGATTAGGCAGAGGAAGAGAGGACAGAGACGCAAAAGAAGAGAGAGGAGACATGTCAATTTGAATGCAGTAGTTTCTCAGAACAAGGTTTCTCCATTCAGAGTGTTGGCAGGAAATGTATTGTGGTGTGTAACTGTACATATATATAAATATATACACTCACATAGAGTAATTACTGCAGTGTATGCATATGGTGCTGCCAATCAGAAGGAAAGAAATTATGCATTAGAATTGATAAAGAATGTTTGAAGTTCTGAAAACAAAGATTTGTTTCAGTTCTTGCATAGAGCTATTTTTGGCATAGATTTCACCCAATGATGGAAACTTTACATTCAGGCCTTTATAGACCCATATAGAAGCCATGGCTACCTGAGATGCCCTGTGTAGCTGTGTTCCCGTTTGGTGCTGCGAAATGTGACCCAGGAACTATGGGGACCTCTCTGGAGCATTAGCTGGTGACCAGGAGAAGCATCTCAAGACTTCTCAGTAGGACAACTTTTTTCTTTCCATTGACTAGAAAGGGAAGTCCAGACAACTGGGTTAGCCAGAGACATCTGCACTGAACAGTCTGGCATTCATTGGGTCAGAAAATTCCTGTCCCTGTTGTTGCCTCAAATGGAGTCACATTTCATGACCATGCAGGGAATGAAAAGGGAGAGTGGCTAGATGTTTTAGGGACTCCTTTAAGACGTCACTAACAGACAGGTGCATTGAGAGTGGTACAAATTAGGCCATCAATAAATAGAGCATTTTAGTGAAGCTGATGAGGCTGCTTTCCTCTATCAGTTGTGAGAGCTTGACACCTCATGGTGGGATTTGCTGTGTGCAAAGAGCGAGCAGTAGCAAGGAAGTTCCTGGGCAGGGAGTAGTTTGATGGGCACTGGACTTGTGCAAGACACAAAAACAGCTTTTTTAATACCGTAGGCCCTATTGTAAAAGAAATCTTTAGAAATTGTCAATAAAAATGAAACACGAAAGAAATTAGATAAATTTTCTAAAGCAAAAAAAAAGTTTTGTTACACTTTTCAACTTTTGAAACTTCTTTGTGTTCTTATTGCCCTTTGTTGTTTGGTTCTTTTTTGATACACTGGTCTTTTGGGGAGATCCTTTTTCTTWCTTTTTTTTTTCTTGAAAGGGAAAGTGATTTTCAGAATTGGGGTGGGATGCAGTCACAGGGGCAGGAATGGCTGGTGCCTTTGCAGGTGCCCTGGTCCCCTCTGCCCAGCCTCCATCTGCAGCTCCAAGGGGCTCCGGTCTCCTGCAAGTCCTCTCTGAGAGCTGCCAGGCCCAGGCAAGTGCCTCAGAGACACTGCGGCCTCTCCAAGGGCCACTGGGTGCTTGTGGTTGGACACCTGAGCTCTGCCTGGAAAGGTGAAGAAGAAATTTTTCACTGTTTGAAAATAATATGAGCACATCTTCATGAGTTGAAATGACTGGCTAACTTTAATAAAAATGTCAATGGTTTTCCATGATGACGTAATGGAAATTTTGAGGCAGGATATGACTCTTAGGAGAAGAACTATAGATCTGCCCCTGAAATTCTGTTACCACTGCTCAGTCTATTATGCTGTGTACATAATCTCAGTAATTTTCTATGTATTTTCACACATCCGGATTAAATGAATCATTTCGAAAGGTATCTTTTCATCAGACAATCTGAGCATATGCTCTTTCCCTTGTTTTCTTCCTCCCCTTAGTCTTATGACACTCTCATACTCCTATTCATGGAGATTTCTCTACCCTCTCCGCTTTAAGTTCCTGCTTTGAGCTTGAGGACGTCTAAAGCTTGCCTCATCTTTCAGGAGTCTCCTTGTCTCCTTAGCTGACAGCTTGATTGTGTTTCTCTCTATCCTTTCCTGTCTACCCATCCGAAACATTTCCACAAAGGTTATTCCTGGTGGAAAGGGGACCTCACTGGAGGCAGCTTGGACTTAAGGGACAGCTGAGAAGTGCTGGACATTAAGTTTATTGAACTCTGTCCTGTTTTATTTTTGCTTGGTCACAATTGAGACAAATCCTTCCATGTCTGTTTGTAGCTAGGTCTCTAAGGAAAGCAGGTGGGAACTGGTGCCTATGTGCTGTAACATTCAGCTACAGACTCGAGTGGATTAAAGGTTAGATTTTAACAAGAGTGATGATTTTTAACAAGAGTGATGTAAGTCCCTGGTGGCTCATGAAAGAAGTGGCAGGGTTGGGGAGGGGAGAAGGAAGCTTGTCAATACATGTCTCCTATCAAAAATACTGGGTTTTTACACATCAAGATTCATTAGGAAACACTCTGTATCAATATTAGTTGGAGAATGTGGATATCACTTATTCTGTAAACTGAAGAATAAAGAAACCTTTTAAAGCAGAAATTCTTTTTTTAAAAAAACTCCTCATTGAAATCTTCTGTTAAATTTACTCCTGAAACCTCCCCAATTATCCACACAAGAATTGAAGAGCTGAAGAAAATTATGGAAAGAGGCATGGATTGTTAGGGCTTTTTGCATTTTAATGACCCCTCAGGTGGATTTGGTGCTGAGCCCATGAACYTCAGATGCTGAGAGGAGACTGAATAAACCTCTCAAGAAGTTAAAGTCAGAAGCCTAGCTTCCAAGTTTCTTGGAGCGTTAATGGGTCCCACTGAGGGTCATTACCAAGAAAGCCTCCCCAGGGGCTGATTAGAGCAGAAAGCTGGAGGCCCTGACTGCAGATAGGCAAAGGCAATGTGCAAGTGGCTGTGATGCCAAGTCAACCTTGATGTGTGTTATCAAGCAGAGCAGCCAGGCACTGACAGCCAGCCCCTGGGTAGGATGATCCTTTGCATCATGCATTGCTCAGGGCTTGTCCTGGGGACAGTGCATGGGTGGAGGTGCGCGATGCTGAGTGCAGGAAAATGATGCAGCTCCTCCTGGGCTCCCAGGGGACATAGAGGCAGCAAGGTCACAATGCTTTAAGGAATGGTGTCTTCTCATAGGCCTCGGTGGCAGAGACACCAGCCATAGCCAAGAGGACAAAGACCTCAGTTCTGTTGGAGGCTTTCAGCCTTGGCAGTGCCCTCCCCATCTCCACCACAGGCTGTCCTATGCTTTCCCACACCTGTGCCTGTTTCCCTGCAGACTGTAGACACCTAACCTGCTTCCCCACCTTGCTCTCACCCTGGGATTTCCCGACTTCTCCTGATGTCTTCCTGTCCTCACTTGCTTTTCCCTGAAACACAAAGCCAGGGGTTTAACACAGACTCCCTCTGGGTGTCCTGTAGCACCACAGCACTACCCTACGAGTGACATTTTCTTTTCCTAAAGTCATATCTAAACCTTACAGGCTGCTCTTTGTGGCTCTTTCTCCTTTTCATACTGTTTCCCACTACCAAGAAAAGCTCCATCAGCTCTGAAACCACCCTTCAAGCAGTTACAGGCACCTACTCTACTGCCCTTTGCCGACACTTCAGTAGGCTAAGGAAGCTCAGGTCCCTCAACCTCTCCTCATGCATGTGATTATTCCCACTAAGGCACAGGACTTGACACTTCTCTTGTAAATCTTCATGAGATACCTGTTGTCTGAATCACCCAAGTTCCTCAAGATCCTTCTGGACTGTAGCTCCTCCTGTGTCAAAACAAAAACAAAAGACAAGCAAACAAAAAACCAAACAAACAAAAAAGAAAGAAACCAAAACAGCACCACTGAATTAAGGGTAAGTAGGGGTGGGCTGATTGTAGGGGAAGGGATCAGGATGGTAAAGGAGACAAACTTAAAAGCGGAGAAAGAAAAAAACCCAAGAAAATTAAAAATGAAGTAAAGGACTGATCAAGGCTGTCTTGGAGATTGAGGTGGAGGGGACCTCAGGAGGTCTCTAGTCCAATCTCCTTGCTCACAGCAGGGTCATCCCTGGGGTCAGACCAGGTGGCTCTGGGCTTCATCCAGTCTGGTCTTGGAAACCTCCAAGGGAGGGGACTACACAGACTCTCTGGGCAACCACTTCCAATGCTTGACCATCCTCGTAGTGGAAAAGCTTTTCCTCATGTCCTGCATAAATATCTCTTCTTTCAACTTTTGCCCATTGCCTCTTGCCCTCCCCCCATGCACCCTGGTGAAGAGCCTGGCTCCATCTTCTGGATGACCTCCTCGTAGCCATTGGAAGCTGCTATGAGATCCCTCCAAAGCCATCTCTTCTGCGAGTTGAAGAAGCCCCATTTCCTCACGGAGCAAGTGCTCCAGCTCCCCGACTACTGTGAGGGCCCTTGGCCAAATTCGCTCCCAGTTCTGAGCCTCTTTCTTTTCCTGTGAACCCAAACCTGGAGACAGTATACTCTACGTGGTCTAATGAATACAGACTAGAAGGCGATCATCATTTCCCTCAAACTCCTGGATGTGCTCCTGCTCAGACAGCCCACAGTGCTTCTGGCCTTCTTTGCTGCCAGGGAACGCTGCTGGCTCATGTTTTGCCCCTGTCCTCCAGGACTTCAGGGCCTTTTCCACAGAACCACTCCCCAGGCACTCAGGCCCCAGCCTGTATCACTGTGGGGTGTTGGTTTATCCGAGGTACAAGATCTGGCATTTGTCCTTGTTAAATTCCATGAGGTTCCTGACAGCTCATTCTTCCTGCCTGTCTAGGTCTCTGTGAATGGCAGCCCTCGAGCTATGACTGGTCCCCCCCCCCCTCCACTTTGGGGTCATCCACAAGCATGATGAGTTTTGCCTGTTCCATGCAACTAATACAGATGATAAACAGGACAAGTTTCTGGGGAGTCCCTGTGATGCTCCACTTCTCCCTGGCCTCCAAGAGTACTACGCATTCACCACTGCCCTCTGAGCCTGATCTCCCAAGCAGCTTTTTACCCATCCAGTTGTCTACTCTTCTAGACTGTAACGTTCTAACGTGCATGCAAGAATATTGTGGGAGACAGTGTCAAACACCTTGCTAAAGTCTGGGCAAAAGACATTTCCTCTTCTCCATGCACAAATAGAGTTTTTTATTCATAGCAGGCAATCAGGATGGAGAGGCACAATCTACCATGGGTAAATCCATGCTAAGTGTTCCTAGGCAACTTCTTCTCCTTCATGTGCCCAGAAATGTGATCTGAGAGGATTCATTTGATGACTCACTCCTCACCAAAGTGAGGCTGAACTGCCTGCAGCTTTCCAGGTTGTCCTTTTGGCTTTTTTGGAAGATGGATAACAATTTTGAGGATGGTAACAATTGCTTTTCTCCAGTCATTGGGACTTCGCCCCACCTCCACAACCTGTCAAAGATGGTAGCGAGTGGCCTTGAAGTGACAGCAGTCAGCACTCACAACATCCTCACATGTAGCCTATCCAACCCCACTGACTGGTGTAGCTTGAGTTCTCACAAGTAATCCCTCACTAACCTCATCCACCATTGGCTGTTTTTCTCCTCTGGAGTCCTGACTCAACACACAACAGCCCAGGAGACCTTGCTTGTGGAAACAGAACATGGGCTGAGTTCCTCAGACCTATCTGCATCTGCTGCTACAAGATTCCCTGTCCCATTTAGCAGGGAGGCCACATTTTCCTTTTTATTCTTTGATTCTTACTGGAGCAGTAGCAGCTCATCTTCATGCCCTTGATGTCCCCTGCAAGTGTCAATGGTAGGGGAGCTTTTTCTTCCCTAATGCCATGCCAATGATGCTGGAAAATATTTCTAAATTCCTCCTTTGCCTGTCCCTTCTTCCCCCTGCTGTATGCTGCTCTATTACCCTGCAGCTAAGGTGCGAGGTCCCTATTTAGCCAAGTTGGTCCCCTGAGGTGTCTGCTAGTTTTAGCGAGTATTGGGATGGCCCATCCTTGTGCTTGGCAGGTCTGTCCTTATAGACCTGCTGGCTTTCCGGATCTCCTGGGCCCTTGAGAGCTGCCTCCCATGGCATCCACCAGCAATCCCCTGAACAGCCCAGGAAACCTGCTCCTTTGAAGTCCAGGGTCTGTACTCTGTTACTGTCCTTCCTCACTCCCTCCAGGATTTTGGACTCCACATTTTCATAGTTACTGTAGGTAAAGCTGACACTATCTCATCCCTGATCAGTTCCTCCTTATTTGCAATTTCCATATCCAGGAAAGCATCACCCTTATCTGGCTCGTGCATCTCCATCTGCCCATGCCTGTGCTCCAGGCTGCATACACTTGTGTATGTTTGGGCTGCAGAGCCTCAGCTGTGGCAACGAGCACAGAGCAGTCATGATGAAACATGTTACCAAGGGCCAAGGACACTGAGTGTGCAATGGCCCCACTTCAGAGCAGAGACCTGCTGGCACAGATAGCAGGCGGCAATGTAATGATGAAAGGAGGTTCTCACTAAGAGAGCAAACCCTGCAGTGCCCAAGGCCGGGGAGAAAGAGAGCTGGGCTGTGCTGAAATGGCAGGAAGGGTTTTGCTGCCTGAGCTGACTCTGCAGCACCATGGGGCCTGTGACAGAGGTGAACCGATCTCCATGAAGGACAAGTGCCACTGAAACATTCCCTGGAGCTGGATGTCCTGTGATCCAACGAACCTGTGGACATCACTAGCCCAGTCCATGTTCATATCATCTGAGGGCGTGAGAAGTTGTTCATGGAGAGAAAAACTAGAAGTGTTTGAGAGTGCAGGGACTACAGTGGAGACCTTGGTGTTATGTGCCTCCCATCTGTGCAACACTGTTGGATGTAGATGGGATGGACTTTGCCTAAGGGCAATGGTGGGATTCAGTTGTTTTGGCACTGGTAGGAAACCTGGGAGGCCCTGGCATGCTTTCGCAGCAGCCACTCCAGAAGGACATGGCTTTCCTGTAGGTCCCATGCTGAATTTGCTAGAGACATGTGGTTGTGCTGGACACCCCAGGCATGGGCCATGGTCCTGCCTATGGCCTATCTTTATGTCATTGAATCTACTGTCTGCACTGAATTGCATTAGCTGTTTGCTTTGTACAGATCTGCTTGTGCCTCAGCTTCTTGGGGAGTGGAGCTCTAGTTGCAGTAGGCATCTAGGGTCATTTCAGATGGCCAAGGCAATTCCCCACCTGACCGCCACCTCATGCTCTAGAAGGATGTGGGTGTCATGGTTGCTCTGTCAGAACAAGCAGACACTGGCACATGCTTTGGACCACCTCTGTCTCTTCAGCTGTCAGCAGGTGTTCGTGTGTGTCCAGCTGACTCCCACCCTCCATCTCCAGTGATTATAATGGGAGCATAGACCAAGATCTCACATGCAGACATCTGTGCTGTGCTCACTTCTTCCTGAGCAAGGGGAATCCCACCTCCTGTGTGCTTTTTGTGGAGCTCACAGGAGGGAACTGAATCCCACTCCAGCCCTGGGTCTTCTAAACCACCCTGAGAAGCCCAAACTGACTCATCTGAATTAACACCTGAACCATGGGTAAATGAACTCCCTTCTTGTCCCTGCCTAGGTTCCTGCCTAATGAAGGGATAGGAATAGGGGCTTCCAGAGTGGGACATTTCCACTTCTTGCAGATAACCATCCTCTGATGAGACAAATTGTAACGCTGGAATCAATCTCTCTCCACTCTTTAGAGAAGGACCATCAGTGATTATTTTAGTCTACTTCAGGGAACATTTCCCAGGAGGAGGGAGCACAAGGGACAGAGAAATTCAGGCCTTCAGCTGGGCCCCTGCTCCTGAGTGGGGCCAGGCTCCTGGGATGAAGGGAGCTCATGGCAACCTGGCAGCACTGCCCAGAGACAGCTGTGTGCAGGAGCAGCTCCTCTGCAAAGAGCAGCAGGGCTGCGGCACTGCCTGCTGCTGCTGACAGGAGACAAGAGAAGGCATAGAAAAGTGCAAGGCAGTGTGGAGGACAGAGGAGAGCTCCTTGTGGGAGAAATCTTCACAGCCCTTGACACAGTGAGTCTCTGGCTGCAGGGCAATGCTAGTGAGGTTCCTGGAGGGGTCTTCTAAATGGAGCCCATCCAATGACTCGAATTTTAAGGATTCCTCTCCTGGCTTCTCCTTTGTAGAGGGGGGGAGATGCTTCAGAGCAGGATTCCTGCCACAGCATCACAGGGACAGGGCCTGCTGCTCTCTTTTTCTGGAGATGGCTGCAGGGGTGGGAAGCCAGGGAGTGCTCCAGATACTGCACACAGCTGTGATTCAGAGCAGTGTCCCTGTGCCCCAGGGTGCTGTGTGCCCAGGGTAGTGGGCTGCCTGCTGGGTCAGCACTCAGCCTGCCCTGGGAGCTCCCCATGGCACTGTGGGGAGAAGCGCTGGGTGGCAGCGCAGGTTCATTCTCCTGCTGAGAGAGTGCTGTGTGGGTGAGGGTCACAGTTGCTCACAGCTCCAGCTCACCCTGAGCACATTCCTGAGGGGACTCTTGAAGAGGGTGCTCAGGGCAAGGGCTACTTGGAATGGAAGGAGCTTTCCTTTTAGGGTATGTGCTTTCAGTTCCCTAATTTTTGCAGGGAGACGAAAGAAAAGAGTTTTCTGGTTTGACAAAGAACTGGGACTCCTAAACCTTCCCTCACAGAGATCAACAGGTCTGTGAAAAACCTCAGCAAGCCCCTTTATCCTCACGCAGCCTACAGACAGCATCGGCATCACCTTTAAGGCATTATCAGGCTTTATGTGACCTGCTCCTTAGCACTTTGGAGCACAGAAATGCTCCTGGCCAGTGCCCTGTGCCGGGAGGTTTCTGTAAGGTAGAACTGAGTTCTGAAAGGTAGAACTGAGCACACACAGGGTAGATTGGGATCTTGGGACAGAGAAAGAGCTGCCAGCAGGGACAGGTCCAGGCAGCAGAGATGGGCAGGGAAGCCCAGCAGAGCCTCTGCCCTGACAGCCATGGGTTCCAGGACATGAGCCACCTCCTCTGCAGCCAGACCTCTGCCAGAGGAGAGGGGCATGTCTCCTGCCACAGGCACATTTCATGCTGCCCGACAAAGAGACTGAGAGCAACTGCCCTGTGATGTCACAGTCTGCAAGGTGTCATGCCCACCTGGGTAAGGGAAAGGCTTTCCCCAGTGCCCGTCTGTCTCTCTCTCCTTGCCTCCCTTGGCAGAAGGATCATGGTGTTGCTCCTTGTTTCCCCTCCTGTCCATGCTGCTCCTGTTTTCGCTCTCGGGCTCCCTGGGGTTGGGGGTTTTCAGCTGCAGTTCAGACACTGATGCTGCAAGTTGTGCAGCAGAGGGGTCTCCATGGGAATGAGGTTTCCCCAGCCTCCTTCTAACCTCTGGAGCTCCAGGAAATGCAGTCCGTGGGGTTGGGAATTGAGCTGACTCTCCCTTAAGGAGAGCTCATCTTTATTCCTAATGGTCCTTCGACTGTTTCTCTGTGGTGTCCTGTCAGGCTTTGAGCTGCCCCCTAGAAAGGCACTGATGTCTCATAGCATATCTGTGATATCTGAGAGACCCATGAAGAAGGTGCAGAGATGCTGAGAGTATGGAGATGGTGGTGGGAGGCTGTGGATGGACAGCTGAAAAGAGCCCTGTGTGTCCTTGGCTAGAAGGGGAATGTGGAGACCTCCCTCAGGTGCCCTGAGAAAGGGTGAGAAGGTTGGAGACCTGCACTTTGAAACTGGACTCCTCTGATCTCAGCAGGGGCTGGTTTGTTTTGGGGGTAACATCATCCTCCAGCTCAAAGAGGTGTGAGCACAGGAGAGCTGGGAATGAGACTAATAGACACACTGGCTGTCCTCACTCTGCACCAAGTGACAGAGGATGTTTTCCTCTCAGGACTCACAGTGGAAATGATGGGGATTTCTACTTTTAAGGGGCACTACCCAGGGGTGACAGGGCATCTCAAAGAAAATAAACAATATTAAAAAAATACTCTTTTCTGCAACCCTCATTCTTCAGAATTCGGAGTGAAGATGCTGAAAAGCCCTTCCACGAGACGAATGGATTGCATTTGACAGAAATTGTGAATATCAGAGCTAGTCACAGCCATTCCAATGAACCTTCTTCTGGTACGGCAGGACGGACTCCCCCGGAGCCCGTGGGCTAACGTCCCTGCTCCTCATGACACTCTCAGCCAGCACAAACCAGAGCTCAAGCAAGAGAAGTGGGCAAAGGGCTTCCCTATAAAGAGAAAAGCAATATGGGATTTTTAATAAGTAATGGAACATTTTATTAATTTATTTATTTTCCTTTAAAAGTTTCTCCTAACTTGTCCCTCTATTTTTCTCTTTGGACAGTCTCCCATGCCTAGTGGGAGCCAATGTCCAATGACAGCTCCCTGAACGAGTTCCTCCTCCTGGCATTTGCAGACACACGGGAGCTGCAGCTCTTGCACTTCTCGCTCTTCCTGGGCATCTACCTGGCTGCCCTCCTGGGCAAYRGCCTCATCATYACAGCYGTAGCCTGCGACCACCGCCTCCACACCCCCATGTACTTCTTCCTCCTCAACCTCTCCCTCCTCGACATTGGCACCATCTCCACCACTGTCCCCAAATCCATGGCCAATTCCCTCTGGAATACCAGCGCCATTTCCTACTCGGGATGTGTTGCCCAGGTCTTTTTCTTCTTTTTCTTATGTTCAGCAGAGTGTTCTCTGCTCACTGTCATGGCCTATGACTGCTTTGTTGCTGTCTGCAGACCCCTGCACTACAGGACCCTCATGGGCAGCAGAGTTTGTGTCAAAATGGCAGCAGCTGCCTCGGCCAGTGGTTTTCTCTGTGCTCTCCTGCACACTGGGAACACATGTTCAATACCTCTCTGCCAAGGCAACACAGTGGACCAGTTCTTCTGTGAAATCCCCCAGATCCTCAAGCTCTCCTGCTCAGACTCCTACCTCAGGGAAATGGGGCTTACAGTGGTTAGTTTTTGTTTAGCTTTGGGGTGTTGTGTTTTCATTGTGCTGTCCTACGTGCAGATCTTCACAGTTGTGCTGAGGATCCCCTCTGAGCAGGGCCGGCACAAAGCCTTTTCCCTGTGCCTCCCACACCTGGCCGTGGTCTCCGTGTTTATCAGCACTGGCATGTTTGCCTACCTGAAGCCCCCCTCCCTCTTCTCCCCAGCTGTGGATCTGGTGGTGGCTGTTCTCTACTCGGTGGTGCCTCCAGCAGTGAACCCCCTCATCTACAGCATGAGGAACAAGGAGCTCAAGGATGCCCTGAGGAAATTGGTTCAATGGGTCCAATGTCAGCACCTATAACTATCCCATGTGCATCCACTCATCATTCCCAGAGCATTTGGCATCAAGCCTCTTTGTTACGCATTTATTTCTCTCTTACTCTTCTCTGATACATTTTTGTAATCAAAAAAAAGTTTTGGTTCATGTCACTTCTCAGGCATCTCTCATTTGAACCTGACCCAGAGACCACGTTGAAGCAGGAAGCCAGGCTTCCACCTTCATCAGCAGAGATGAGGGAACCTCAGAGCCTGCTAGTCTGAGCTCCCTCAGATGCCCTCAGGGCAATGAGGAGAGTTTCCCTTTGCGGCGTCTCTTTCAGTACCGAAACCAAGGGAGCTCAGCAGGACAGAGTCACGGTCAGACAAGTACAGGCAGGGTGAGACTATGGGTCCCGTGTCCATTAGGAGAGCTCAGCTCCCCTGGCCACAGTCAGGGTGTGATCTCACACCTCTCTCCTGCAAGGGTGGCAGCCAGCTGTCACCACGGCCTGGTCCCTCCCCTTTACAGAGCTCCAAAACTCCCAGAACAGTGGGAGTGGAGGGGAGAGTCTGGATGCAGCCTGTGGGGACAGACCCTCTCCTCCTCAAGACCCTCTGCCCACCGCCACAGCAGGCATTTCCTCACTGCAGCCTTCACGGGAGGGGGCTGCTGCTTTCTGGGAGACATGTCCACCAACAGCAGCAGGACTTTCTCCTTTCAGGGCTGCTCTCCTCACTTCCACACTGTCCTGCTGTGATCTCATGTGTATATGGCCTCAGTGCTCTTGTAAGGTGGTTCTTCCTTCTGCATTTCTGTAAGCTCAGGCAGGACCAGGTGCTGGGCACCCTTATGCCAGACCTGGATTCCAGAATAACATTTCCATAATAAAAGGGGTTCTCCTCTGTGACCTGCCTGAATCTGGCCTTTCTTCAGAAGATGGAGTCCAAAATATGCTCGAGGGGCTGGATCACTAAGGGGTCTGGTGTTCTACTTGGGGACGCCATGGGCTCCAGGGAAAGAGATCAGAGTCCTGGCTGATCTGTTAGGGACTGAGGGCTGCCCTCAGAGCTCATCTCTTGGTGACCAGTGCTGGCGAATATGGTGAATGGTCTTTGAATTGCCTGCCCAGGGCTGTCCCACAGGTGACAGTGCGGATGACAGATGCCCATCCTTCTGGAGGGGAATCTGAGTCCCAGGAGAGATCAGGGGATCTCCAGAGACAGCAGGTGCGTGGGGTGGGCAGTGAATGGAGCCTTGCCAAATGAGGGGTGATTCACAGTGGAGTAACCAGAAGGTAGAGCACTAAAGCCAGGTATGCATGGGGAAATAAGGGCTCTGCAATCCGCAGAGAGGCAGTGGGGACTCAGGAGTCCCAGGGAAGGGGCACTGGAGAGTGATTTCTGCACCCTCAGTGAAACACCACAGGCTGGAGCTAGTACACACCCAAACACATCTCCTGCCATTGCAAGTGTGCTAGGGTCACTCTGAGCACCATCCATGAGCACAGACAGGTGCCAGCAGTATCAGCAGTGGTGATCCCTGTCTGGCTGGGTCTGCTTCCCACCCCAACCAGCATGGTCAGGGCTGAGTCAGGAGTCACCACAGGGCTCTGGGCTGCTCGCTCTGCAGAGCAGCACCACCAGCCTGAGGCCCTGTGGGGAGCACAGGGCAGGGGTGCAGGAACAGCCAGGCCAGCACAGACACACTGACCCAGGGAAAGGCTCTCTGGGGAGCAGGGATTTCCCAGCAGAAAAGCAGGGCAGCATGCAGAGATAGGAAACAAGAATGAGAACTAGGTTTTTCTGGTCACCAGCTCAGGGCAGGAGACTGTCCCTGGGGCAGCAGGAGTTGCTGCAGGGCCAGGGCTCTCATGCTGTGCTGGGCAGCGGGGTGGGCATGGAAGGGCTGCTGGCAGACAGGGAGGGGGATCTACTGGGCACAAGAGCAGGGGAGACAGAGAGTGACCGGCCTCATTGTGGGGCCTTGTCCCCCTTGCTGGGGAGCTGCTGCCCTTGTCCTTGGGCCTTGCCTGAGTTACGCTGTAGACATGCCTGTGCCTGGCCCTGCACCTCTCGGGTGCTGACCCGACCCTGTCACTGTCCTGCTGACGTGACTCCCCATCTCTACCTCAGACCTGCCTCCACACTACAGTGAAGAAAGCTCAGGCAAGGGAATGTGGGATCCAAAGGGAAGAAGGTTGTAGGTCCAAAAGCTGACCTTATATCCAAAATAGCCAAGGCAATGTCGTGGAGCAGTTCTTCTGTGAAGTTCCCCAGATACTCAAGCTCTCCTGCTCAGACTCCTACCTCAGGGAAGTTGGGGTTACTGTGGTTAGTGCTCGTTTATTCTTTGGCTGCTTCATTTTCATTGTGCTGTCCTGTGCGTGGATCTTCACTGCTGTGCTGAGGATCCCCTCTGAGCAGGGCTGGCACAAAGCCTTTTCCATGTGCCTCCCTCACCTGGCTGTGGTCTCCCTGTTCATCAGCACTGGCATGTTTGCCTACATGAAGCCCCCTTCCATCTCCTCTGCAGCTCTGGACCTGGTGGTGGCTGTTCTCTACTCGGTGGTGCCTCCAGCAGTGAACCCCCTCATCTACAGCATGAGGAACAAGGAGCTCAAGGAGGCACTGAAAAAACTGATCCAGTGGGTAAAATGTCAGCATCAATAACCATCCCATGTGCATCATCTCATCATTCCCAGGGTATTTTTGGTCACAGCTATAGGTTCTTCATTTCTTTCTCTTTTCTATGTTATATTCATGTTAAAAGGAAAATACTTAGGTTCATCCTGCTTCTCCTCAAGAATGTCTCATCTAAATCTGAGCCAGAGACCCTGTTGAAGCAGGAAAGCAGCTTCCTCCTTGATCAGCAGAGATGGGGAGAACCTCAGACCCTGCTAGTCTGAGGTCTCTCACACCCCCCCAGGGCAATGAGAAGGGTTTCCCTTTGCAGTGTCCCTTTTGGCACTGACACCAAGGGAGCTCAGGGGGATGGAGCCAGGCTCAGACAAACAGAGATGGGGTGAGACCATGGGTCCCACATCCATTAGGAGAGCTCAGCTCCCCTGGCCACAGTCAGGGTGTGATTTCGCACCCCTCTTCTGCAAGGGTGGCAGCTGGCTGTCACCATTGGCTGGTCCCTTCCCCCTGTAGTGCTCCAATGCTCACAGCAGAGCAGGGGTGGAGGAGAGTCTGGATGCAGCCTATCGGGACAGACCCTCTGCCTCACAAAGTGAAGGACAGTCCATGGTGGAGTGACCCAAAGGTAAAGCACTAAATCCAGATATGCATAGGCAAATGAGGGCTCTGCAATCACAGCAGAGGCAGTGGGGACCCAGGAGGCACCAGGAAGGGGGCCTGGAGAGTGATTCCTGCACCCTCAGTGAAACACCACAGGCTGGAGCTAGTACACACCCAAACACATCTCCTGCCTTTGCAACTGTCCTCGAGGCACTCTGAGTACCATCCATGAGCACAGACACGCATCAGCAGTATCAGTGGTGGTGATCCCTGTCTGGCTGGGTCTGCTTCCCGTCCCGAACAGTACGGCCACTGCACAGTCAGGAGTGACGCCATAGCCCCAGGGCCCCACAGCCCACTGGAGAGAGGCTCTCTGGGGAGCAGAGATGCCCCAGGAGAGGAGGAGGGCAGCATTCAGAGACAGAAAATGAGAATGAGAAACAGGTTTCTCTGGTCACCAGCTCGGGACAGGCTGCTCTGTCCCTGGGGCAGCAGGAGTTGCTGCAGGGGCTGCAGGGCCAGGGCTCTAGTGCTGTGCTGGGCAGCGGGGTGGGCATGGAAGGGCTGCAGGCAGACAAGGAGGGGGATCTGCTGGGCACAAGAGCAGGGGAGCCAGAGAGTGACTGGTGTTACTGCAGGGTCTCCTCTCCCTTGCTGGGGAGCTGCTCCCCGTGTTCTTGGGCCGTGTCTATACACAGTCTTTTTTAACTGATTCTCCTTCTCTCCCAGGAGAGCCTTTTCTCTCTGCACTGAACTCAGGGCTGGGCTGGGCTAAATAATGGGCTGCTTTTACAGCCTGGTGCTGTGGCTGGCCGCAACTGGACCCCAGTGTGGACTTGTTGGTCACGGCCTGGCTCTCTACTGACAGGTTGGGGTGTTAACAACATCTTGGTCTTGGCCTCTTCTCTTCCAGGGTTTCCTGGGTAAGGCTCTGGGGACAACACTGGCAGCTTGTCAGGATCTTACCTGTGTCCCGGGGCAGCTACAGAAATACCTGAAGGGAACTGACTATTTGGAGCTGTGTGAGACAGAGGTGAGGTTCCCTCTTCTCCTGCTGCTTTCCCCAGTATGCCCTGCATGTTCCTGGGAAAGCAGAGTGCTCCTTGCCCCCCTCCAGACCCTTCTGATTTCTTCTTTGCTGAGGTTTCCCTCAGGAAATATCATGACTTCTCCTTAGAGCATGCCGTGACTGCATGCCTGGGCCAGAAGGTGACTCACTGTTTCTTGTACCTTGCAGGGAATGATTACTACTCTGCTGAGAGCCACTTCCAACTGGCTGTGGACATGGTGCAGGAGTTTGGAGCTGCCATGAATGGAGCTCTGTTTTCTGGAGCTACACTTCAAAGGGGAATCCTGGAATTCTGGTCCTTACAGTGTCTTTAGGACAGATTGGGTTTCATGTTTCACGGATCAGAGCCTCCCAGCTGGGGCAACTACAGCTGATGTGTGTATGCCAACCAGGTTTCTCTAACCCTAACGCTAATCCTAACCCTTCCCTATGCTGGGACGGGAGGGAGGGGAAAGGGAAAGAGAGGGAAAGGAACAGAATAGAAGGGAATGGAAGGGAATGGAATAGAATAGAAGGGAACAGAATAGAATGGAGCAGAATAGAATAGAATGGAAGGGAACGGAAGGGAACAGAAGGGACTGGAATGAAATAGAACAGAATGGAAAGGAACAGAACAGAAAAGAACAGAATAGAACAGAACAGAATGGAACAGAATGTAATGGCACGGAATGGAACAGAACAGAACAGAATAGAACAGAATAGAATAGAATGGAACAGAAAAGAATGGAATGGAATAGAACAGAATGGAAGGGAAGGGAATGGAACAGAACAGAAGGGAATGGGATAGAATGGAAGGGAAGGGAATGAAATAGAATGGAACAGAATCGAATGGAACAGAAGGGAAGGGAAGGGAACAGAGAAGAACTGAACAGGATAGAATGGAACAGAGCAGAATAGAATGGAATGGAATGGAATAGAATGGAGCAGAACAGAATAGAATAGAACAGAACAGAATGGAACAGAAGGGAATGGAACAGAACAGAGCAGAACGGAAAGGAGCAGAATGGAACAGAATGGAATAGACTAGAACAGAACGGAACAGAACAGAACAAAATAGAATGGAACAGAATAGAATAGAATGGAATGGAACGGAACAGAATGGATTGGAATGGGAGGGAGGGGAATGGGATGGAATGGGATCAAACAGAATCAAATGAAATGGAATGGGATGGAATTGAATCAAACAGAAGGAAATGGAAGGGCATAGAAAGGAAGGGAACAGAAGGGAAGGGAAAGGAATAGAAGGGAATGGAATAGAAAGGAACAGAACAGAATAGAATTGATGGAATTGAATGGACTGTAATGGACTGTAATGAATGGAATGCAATGGCAGGTAATGTTATATAATGGATTAAATGGAACAGAACAGAACAGGACTGAATTGAACCAAATTGAATGAATTGGAATGGAATGGAATGGAACAGAACAGAACAGGATAGAATAGAATAAAATAGAATTGGAATGGATTGGATTGGAATGCAATGGAATTCAGTGGAAAGGAATGGAATGGAATGAAATGGAACTGAAAGGAATGGAATGGAGGGGAATGGGATGGAAATGAATCAAATAGAACGGAAGGAACAGAAGGGAATGGAACAGAAGGGAATGGAAGGGAATGGAAAGGAAGGGAAGAGAATAGAAAATTAAGTGCTCCCACTACTCCAGGGAGATGAAAAATGAGAGAACTGTGGGTTAAGCATGCATATATGAAGGCTTGAAAGAGACCACTGAACAGTAGAAAAATATTGACCCAGAATAAAAATCATGTTGCATGGGTAATGGTGTAGGTAACCATTTGGGAATGCTCCTACATGTCTAGTGATAAAAGCTGAAGCCCTGTAGCTAATGTTTGCAAAAAGTTTACCATGTAATGCATGAATGCGAGTGATATGCTAAAAGCTTTCCTTTAAGGAAAACAAAATCCAAAAAAATGAACGAGAAAGAACATGCGTAAATTCAACAGCATCTCACTGAAAATAAAACCGCAAAGTTCCCGTGTTTGTTATAGAGATGGAACCAATGACAGCAAATGCTCACAGATGACAGAGAAGATTGCTGCACAAGTTTTTGTGAATAGCTCCTCATGATTTGGATGAAGCAAGGAAGTACAAATGCGATTTATCAGACTGTTGGTATCACCACAACCACCAACAGACAGAGCTGTTCCTGCCCGGGGAACTGGGATAACTCTCVATGCCAACTGTGTGTTGTGTCTCCTCCCGGGCAGTGCTGAGGACTAAGCAATCCTTTCCCACCCTGGGCACGGTGTTAACAGTATCTGGCTTAGCTCCACTTTGGTGACTTCTCTTTTCTTTCCGTTTGGTTTCGTTATCCTACATGAATGTGTGAGAAGGGGAAGAGATGATAACTTTTAGACTAATTGCCACAGCTGCACTTGAAGAGAGCAGAAAACCGTCAATGAGCAGAAGTAACAAAATCAAATGGACCCAACTGAAAGCTGCCTCCGTCTCCAAACAAGAGAAGCCCTGTTTCTCCTGGGGAGGAAGGACCTCTGATCACGGCAATCGGGATAACAGGTCACCACCATGCAGCGCATGGTCTGTGGCTGCATCGCCCAATGCAACACATTTACCTCTATTTGTGTGTATGACATCACGCATTGATGACGCACTGTATTTTCCAAGCTACAAGACACCTTGCTATTAGCTTCGGTGGATGACAGCCAAGTGCCCAGRGCTCCGGGAAGGGACGTGAGAGAGAGACATGTGTTCACTACAGCATTAAGAGATAGATTTCAGCAAGGCTCCGTCGGAACAACCCCAGATTAATGCCATGGGAGTGTGCAGAGAGCAGGAAGGTCCCGGCCCTGGGGGATAACGGCTCTGGTTCTCGCGCCCTGCCCAGGCCCCACAGATGCCACCTTCTGCGTGGCCGTGTTCCCCGCGGGGCATGCTGGGAACTGTAGTCTGCTGGTATGGTGCTCTTGGGCGGCCATGTTGCCCACAGCGCATGCTGGGAGCTGTAGTCTGCAAGCACAGGGCTGCCGGGTGGCCATGTCGCCCATGGGGCATGATGGGAGCTGTAGTCTGCTGGTAGGGGGCTGCTAGGTGGCCATATTGCCCACAAGGCATGCTGGGAGCTGTAGTCTGCAATCACAGGGTTGTGAGGCAGCCATGTTGCCCGCAGGGCAGGCTGGGAGCTGTAGTCTGCCAGCATTGGGCTGCTGGGTGGCCATATTGCCCGCAGGGCAGGCTGGGAGCTGTAGTCTGCCAGAACAGGGCTGTTGGGAGGCCATGTTGCCCACGGGGCATGCCGGCCCCGGGGCTGACTGCCCGGGACTGGGCCAGGACAGCGGCCGTGAGGAGCAGCGGCCCGGGAGAGGCCAGGGCGGAGATGTCCCGTCGTGGCAGCACCCAGGACAGTCCCCAGGGATCTATGAAGGGTGCCGCGGCTGCCCAGGGATCCCCAAACGGCCCCGAGACCCCAGAGCAGCCCCGAGGTGGCGGGAAGAGGGCGGCAAGGGTGGTGTGTTGTAAGGGGCAGCGCAGGGGAAAGGGGATGATATTTTGGTAATTCCTGCTATTTCAGCTCCTCGGCCTGGGCACTTCTGTAAGGGGGCGAGGTCCAGCGCTGCCCCTGCCAGGCTGAGGAGGTGGCACGGAGGAGAAGGGGGTGGCTGGGAGTGGATCCATTCCCCCCAGCATTTGGAGGACAGAGACTGCTTTGGCATTTGGAGGACAGAGACTGCTTTGGCCTGGAAGGGGCTGTGTTGTGCCGGGAACCATCCCTGAACATCTGAGTGCCAGCACGGAGCCCCCAGGAACTGCTGTGGCAAAGTCCCCTGCTCTGGAGCTGCAGAATAGCTGCCCCTTGCCTGGCCCAGCAGAAATGGTGTTTGGAGAGGGGAGGGGACATCACCGAGTCATGTGCAAGCTAAGAAGGGGGTGGGAAGCATTTCCTTTTTCTGTGGGAGGTGGGGATGCATGTGGGTTACTTGACATGTTCCCCTTCTTTGGTGTCTTTTGAGAGAAAAGGGAAGGTGCTGCTCCTGGCAAGCCTGTGGGAAGAGCAGAGGGAGGCTTATAGGGAGAGGCAGCACTGAGCTGCTTCCCTCAGGCTCATGACTGCTTTCCAGGTCAGCTCAGCCCAGCCCCGCCCCGGCTCTCCCCACCTCCCCTGCCCTCTCCCCAGCCCACCCAGCAGAGCAGAGCAGCCCAGGCTGGGGTGGCCCCGCAGCAGTGCCCGCCGCAGGGGGCTGCAGAGCTCAGGGCACTCACAGCACAGCCCCAGCCCCTCTGCAGGGCGCAGCAGCTCCTGGGGAGCGCAGAGGGGTGTCAGCCTCCCCATCAGCCCCAGGGCTGGGGGCCAGCAACAGTGTGAGAAAATTGAGGCCAGTCAGTCCCTGTCTCCACTGCTCATGTGTCCGGGGGACCTTAACGCTGGCTGCCTGCAGCCACTCTGTGCCAGCCCTTCTCCAGCACTAGCGTCCTGGCCCTGGGGCTCCTCAAGCAACTCCAGCTGCTCCAGTAACAGAGCAGCCTGCTCTGAGTTGACACACGTAGAAATAAGTATTCATTTATACCTCTCCTCAAGCTCGCAATTGCTTCTTTGCTCTTCTCCAGAGATATCTCTGCTCCCCAGGGAGCCTTTCCCCAGATGAGCATGTCTGTGCTGGCCTGGCCAGCCAGTCCTGCACCCCTCCCCTGTGCTCCTCACAGGGCCCCGGGCTAGCAGTGGTGCTCTGAAGTATGAGTGAGCTGTGGGGCCGTGGAGTGACTCTGCACTGGCCATTCTGGTCAGGGCAGGAAGCAGACCCAGCGTGGCCCAGCACCTGACAACCTTTTCCCCAGAGGATGGGACTGTGGAAGCTGCTCGGAGCAATCACAGGGCATTTCAAGTAGCTCAGGATGGTTCACATGTCATTTGATCCCGCCCATGGTTTTTCATTGTAGGTGACATGACCTGCTCTTGAGGCTCCCTTCCGTGTGCCTACTGAGTCCCCATTGCCCCTGCTGAGATTGCTGAGCTGTCATTTGGTGCATACTTCAGTTTAGCCCTTTACTTTTGGGTGACTCCACTTGTTTTTGAGAGTCTCCACTCACTGCCCATCCCAGCCACATGCTGTCCCTGCAGACCCCCCCCTGTGTTCTCCAGGCAGCTCCATATTCCCTTCCAGAAGGATGGGCATCTGTCACCAGCCACGTCAGAGGGGAGACAGTCCCCAGGAGATACTTCTTGACCACTCACTCTCTCCAAGGGCACTGGGCACCCACGAGTGAGGGCTCCATCCAGCCCTCATTCCCTAAAACATCACCCTGTGAGCACATYCCCCCTTGCCCATGGAAAGCCCAAGCACAGCAACAGGGCCTTTTAGGGTGCAATTCCCTGAGCACATTCCTGGCTCCAGCTCTGAAAGAAGGTCCCAACTTTCAGGCACAGTACTGAGAAAATCCCCTTTTATTACAGAGATGCTACTTGGGAGGCCAGCTCTGACACAGTGAGGGGCAGATTTACAGAAAGCCTCTTGGTCAAACCGATGGGGTTTGTGCCTCTGGAGAAGGGATGAATTCAAACATTTGTGTACCAACATGGTTATCATAGATAGAAAACCAAAAGCACAAGAGGTGCCTGAGATAAATTGGAAATCGCTTGTGAAGAGGGATGGGCAGCTTATTGCTGCTGAACTAGTACCAGCTGAATCAGTTTCCTCAG
>PTFA01000806.1:2686-16573 GCA_003342895.1 Casuarius casuarius | reverse complement strand
GTGAAGATCTGCATGTAGGACACCACAATGAAAATGAAACACCCAGAGGCTACAGAAAGAGTAGCCACAAAAAAAAAAAAAAAACAAAAAAAAACCAAACCAACTTCCTTGAGGTAGGAGTCTGAGCAGGAGAGCTTGAGGATCTGGGGAACTTCACAGAAGAACTGGTCCACGATATTGCCTTGGCAGCATGGTATTGAAAAAGTGTTCCCAGTGTGCAGGAGAGCATAGAGAAAACCACTGGCCCAGGCAGCTGCTGCCATTTTGACACAAGCTCTGCTGCCCATGAGGGTCCTGTAGTGCAGAGGTCTGCAAATTGCAACAAAACGGTCATAGGCCATGACTGTGAGGAGAGAATATTCTGCTGAACATAAGAAAAAGAAGAAAAAGACCTGGGCAGCACATCCTGAGTAGAAAATGACCCTGGTGTCTCACAGGGAATTGGCCATGGATTTGGGGACAGTGGTGGAGATGGTGCCAAGGTCGAGGAGGGAGAGGCTGAGGAGGAAGAAGTACATGGGGGTGTGGAGGTGGTGGTCACAGCCTATGGCTGTGATGATGAGGCCGTTGCCCAGGAGGGCAGCCAGGTAGATGCCCAGGAAGAGTGAGAAGTGCAAGAGCTGCAGCTCCCGCGTGTCTGCGAATGCCAGGAGGAGGAACTCATTGAAGGAGCTGCTGTTGGACATTTCACTATCACCGGCATGGGAGACTGTCCAAAGAGAAAAGGAGAGTGACAAGTTAGGACAGACATTTCAAGAAAAATAAATAAATAAATAAACCATGCCATTTCTCCTTAATAACATCACATTGCTTCTCTCTTTACTGGGGCCCATCTGTGCAGTTCC
The DNA here is from genome assembly GCA_003342895.1 of Casuarius casuarius. Taxonomy (NCBI): domain Eukaryota; kingdom Metazoa; phylum Chordata; class Aves; order Casuariiformes; family Casuariidae; genus Casuarius; species Casuarius casuarius. Next base: position 15,728 of record PTFA01000806.1, on the reverse strand, counting down.
CTTGCTTGAGCTCTGGTTTGTGCTGGCAGCATGTTGTGAGGAGCAGGGACCTCTGCCCAAGGGCTCCAGAGGAGTCTGTCCTGCTGTACAGTAGGGAGTACATGGGAATAGGGGTGAATAGCTCTGATACTCACAATTTCTTTCRAATGAAATCCACTCCTCATGTAGAAGGGCTTTTCAGCATCTTCACTCCCAATTCTAAAGGATGTGGGTTGCAGAAGAATGTTTCTGTTTTTGTTTTTTTTCTAATATTGTTTATTTTCTTTGAGATGCCCCCGTCATACCTGGGAGGTGTTCTTTGAAGGCAGCAATGATTGGCATTTCTACTGTGACTCCTGAGAGGAAAGGATTCACTATCACTTGATGCAGAGTGGCAACAGCTAGTCTGTCTATTAGCCTTGTTCCCAGCTGTCCTGTGCTCGCACTGCTTTGAGCTGGAGGATGATCGCTCTCATGTGCTACCCTAAAAATAAAAACAGCCATTGCTGAGAGCAGAGGAATCCACTTTCAAAGTGCAGATCTCCAAAATTTCATCCTTTCTCAGGGCACCAGAAGGAGGTCTCCACACTCCCCTTCTAGCCAAGGACACACAGGGCTCTTTTCAGATGCCCATTTACAGCCTCCCACCACTATTTCCATACTCTTTGCATCTCTGCACCTTCTTCACTGGCCTCTCAGATATCACAGAGCTGCTATGAGACAGCTGGGCCCTTCTGGAGAGCAGCTTTCAGCCTGAAAGAACAATACGGGGAAATGGTCAAATGCCCTAAAGATGGGCTCTCCTTAAGGGAGAGTCAGCTCAATTCCCAACCCTGTGGACTCCAGTTCCTGGAGCCGCACAGGTCTGACGGGGCCTGGGGCAACCTCATTCCCATGCAGATCCCTCTGTTGCACAACTTGCAGCAGCRATGTCTGAACTGCAGCTGAAATCCCTCGACCCCAGTGAGCCTGGGAGAAGACCAGGAGCAGCATGGACAGGAGTGGAAATAAGGAGCAACACCATGATCCTGCTGCCAAGGGAGGCAAGGAGAGAGAGAGACAGACGGGCACTCGAGAAAGCCTTCACCTTACCCAGCTGGGCATGCCACCTCACAGACAGTGACATTGCAGGGCAGTCACTCTCAGTCCCTTTGTCAGGCAGCACAAAATGAGTCCAGGGCAGGAGACATGCCCCTGTCCTCTGCCAGAGGTCTGGCTGCAGAGGAGGCAGCTTATGTCCTGGACTCCATGGCTGTCAGGGCAGAGGCTCTGGTGGGTGGGAGAGGAGACATGAGGGGCTTCAGAGGACAATGTCTGCATTGGAGGGACTGATCATGACTTGCCCAAATCCATCTTCCCATGATGTTTCTGTTAGTTCCTCTCATTCTCTGTTCATCTCTGCTGCCTGGAGCTGTCCCTGCTGGCAGCTGTTTCTCTGTCCCAATGTCTTTTCCCTGTTGGTGCTCACAGACCTCATCCCACCCTCTGTGTCTCAGTTCTGCTCTACAGAAACCTCTCGAGACAGGGCACTGGCCAGGGGCACCTCTATGCTAGCAGGTCTCATAAACCCCGATGAGGCCATAAAGTTGATATTGGTGCTGTCTTTATGCCGATGTGGGGATGAAGCAGCTTGTTGGGGTTTCTCGTAGACCTATTGATCTCTGGAGGGAAAGTTTGGGAGTCTCCGTTCCTTGCCAAACCAGAAAACTCTTTCCTTTTTTCTCCCTGCCAAAATTTGGAAACTGAGACGCAGACACCGAGAGGAAAGCTCCTTCCCTTTTAAGTGCCTTTTTTTTCACCTTCCTCTAGAAACTCTTCAGACATGTCCTGTGCATAAGCTAGAGGTGTGGTGGCCCTGACCCATGCAGCACCCTCTCAACAGGAGACGGAACCTGCCCTTCTGGGAGTTAATCCTCCCAGCCAGAGCTTCTCCCCGCAGTGCCCTGAGGAGTTTTCTGGGCAGACTAAGTGCTGACCCTCGCAGGTGACAGAGTGACTGCCCTGGGCACACAGCACCTTGTGGCGCAGGGACACTGTTCTGAATTACAGCCCTGGGTAGACCTGTGTGCACACCCTGGCTTCACACCCCAGCAGCGTCCCTGGGAAAAGGTAGCAGGACGCCCTGTCCCTGAGATGGTGTGGTAGGGAATCCCTGCTCTGAAGCAACTCCTCCTCCTCACTGCAGAAGCCAGGAAAGCTATCCTTAAAAAGCCTATCAGTTGTGAGATAGGAAGGGTTTAGAAGACCCCTCCAGGAAACTCGGTACCATTGCCCTGCAGCCAGAGACTCACCGTGTCAAGGGCTGTGAAGATTTCTCCCACAAGGAGCTCTCCTCTATCCTCTTGCTCCACACTGCCTTTCACTTCTCTCTGTCATGTCTCATCTCATGTCAGCAGCAGCAGGAAGTGCCCGCAGCCCTGCTGCTCTTTGCAGAGGAGCTGCTCCTGCACACAGGTGTCTCTGGGCAGTGCTTTCAGGGTGCCTTGAGCTCCCTCCATCTCAGGAGCCTGACTCTACTTGGGAACAGTGGCCCTGCTGAAAGTGTGACTTCATTTGTCCTTTGTACTCCCTTCTCTCGGGAAACGTTCACTGAAATAGACTAAAATAATCATCTGTGATCTCTCTATAGAGTGAAGAGAGACTGATTCCAGCAATGTAATTTGTCTCATCAGAGGATGGTTATGTACGAGAGGTGGAAACGTCCCATTCTGGAAGTCCCTATTCCCATCTCTTAACTCCACAGGACACCTAGACAGGGAAAAGAAAGTAGTTCATTTACCATGGTTCAGGTATTGATTCAGATGAGTCAGTCTGGACAATTCCTGGGGTGATGCAGGATTCACCTCCCTCCCACAAATTCCATAAACACATGGGAGGTGGGATTTCCCTTGCCAAAGATGAAGTTTGTACAACAGAGATGTCTGCATGCGAGCTCCGTGTCTAAGCTCCCATCATAATCAATGGAGAAGGAGGGTGGGAGTCAGTTGCTCACACACAGACACCTGGTGAGATTTAAAAGGCAGAGGTGGTCCAAGGCATGTGCCAGTGTCTGTTTGCTCTGATGGAGCGAGTACGAGACCTCAGTACTTCTAGATCATCAGGTGGGGACCAGGTGGGAAATTTCCTTGGCCATCTGAAATAACTCAAGATGCCTACTACAACTAGAGCTCCACTTACTATGAAAGGGAGACACATGCAGACCCCAGCAGTGCAAACAGTTGATGTAATTTAGGTCAGACACTTGACTTAATGACATAAAAATAGGCTGGCAGGGCCATGTCAGATGCCTGGGGTGTCCAGCACAACCACATGTCTCCAGCAGATACAGCATGGGACCAATAGGAAAATCAGACCCTTTTGGAGTTGTTGCTGGGCAAAAACCTCAGGCCATCTCAGGTTTATACATCTGCCCAAAATACTAAAACCTGCCACTGCCGTTAGGCCAAGTCCATCCCATCTACCTCCAAGCATGCTGCGTAAATGGGAGGCACATCACACGAAGGACTCCACTCTAGTCTCTGCACTCTCAAGCCCTTCTAGCTGTTCTCCCCCTGAACCTCTTCTCACCCCTAGATGATGAGAAAAGGGACAGTGCTAGTGATGTCCATAAGGTGGCTGGATCACAGGCTGTCCAGGTCAATGGACTTCTTCACTGGCACCTTGTCCTTCCTGGAGATCGGTTCACCTGTCACAGGCCCCAAGGTGCTGCAGAGTCAGCTCATGCAGCAACCCCCTCTCCTGCCATTCCTGCATGGCCAAGCTCTGTTTCTCCCTGGCCTAGTGTACTGCAGGGCTTGGTCTGTTAGTGGGAACCCTGTTTCACCTTTACATTGCACACATATGCTTTACTTGCCACATATGCCAGCATGTCTCTGCTCTGAAGCGGAGCCATTGCATACATGGTGTCCTTGGCTCTTGGTAACATGTTTCATCACAATCGATCTGAAAGCTGTGCCACAGCTGAGGCTCTGCAGCCCAAATATTCACAAGTGCATGCAGCCTGGGTCACCGGGCAGGAGCAGATGGGGGTGCACAAGGTGTCACAGGACTGCCAGATCGTAGGAATAATGGAGATGTGGTGGGATCACTCACATGACTGGAGGGCTGTGCTGGTAGGGCACAAGGTCTTCAGGAGACACTGTTAGGGAAGGTGAGAAGGGAGAATGCCCTTAGTGTGAAGGGACAGCTCAGATATTTGGTGCTTACCAGTGGGATGGAAAAGGGACTGGGTGACAGCTTGTGGGTGAGCATCAGAGAAAGGGTGACATTGTGATGGGAGTTACAGACCAGCCAATGCAGGTGAGGAGGTGGATGCAGTCTCCTTTAAGCACCCTGAGGAAGTCTGTGGGTCCCAGAGCCTGGTTTTTCTGGAGGGACTTTAATCTGCCTGACATTCACTGTAAGGGCAAACTGCAGGGTGAAAGCAGTCCAGGAGCTTTCTGGAGGGTTTTGGGGACAACTTCTTAGCCCAGGACCCTGATGGGCCAGTAAGGGTGGTGCTTTCCTGGATCTGGATATTGCAAACAAGGAGGAGATGATCAGGGATAGGATAGTTAGTGTCAGCCTTGCCCACAGTGACCATGAAAAAGTGGAGTCCCAGATCCTGAAGGGAATGAGGAAGGACAGCAGCAGAGTTCGGACCCAGGACTTCAGTGGAGCAGACTACATCCTCTTCAGGGGACTGGTGGGAATCCCATGGAAGGCAGATCTGAAAGGCACGGGAACTCAGGAAAGCTGGTGGGTCTTTAAGGATATCACCTGCCAAGCACAAGAATGGTCCATCCCGATACTCAGTAAAACTAGCAGACATTTCAGGGGACCAGGTTGGCTAAACAGGAAACTCACGCCTGAGCTCCAGGGCAGTGTACAGGAGGGGGAAGGAGGGAGAAGCTGCAAAGGAGGAATTTAGAAATATTGCCCAGTGAAGYAGAGATGGTGTTAGGGAAGACAAAGCTCCCCTAGGACTGACATTTGCAGGGTAGGCCAAAGGCATGAAGATCAGCTGCTACTGCTCCAGTAAGAATCAAAGAATAAAAAGGAGAAGGTGGGCTTGCCTGCTTGAATAGGGCAGGGAATCTAGTAACAGCATATGCGGATAGGTCTGAGGAACTCAACAYCTTGTTAGCTTCAGTATTCACCAACAAGGTCTCCCAGGCTGTTGTGCCTTGAGTCAGGACTCCTGAGGAGAAAAACAACCAGCAGTTGATGAGGGATTACTTGTGAAAACTCAAACTACACAAGTCAATGGGGTTAGATGGGCTGCCTATGAGGGTGCTGTGAGAGCTGCCTGCTGTCATAGCAAGGCCACTCRCTATCATCTTTGAAAGGTTGTGGAGATGGGGCGAGGTCCCAGTGACTGAAGAAAGGCAAATGTTACATCCATGTTCAAAAAAGGCCAACACGACAACCTGGGGAGCTGCAGGAAGTTCAGCCTCACTTTGGTGAGGAGCATGTCATGGAGCAAATCCTCTCAGATCACATTTCTGGGCACATGAAGGAGGAGAAGGTGATAGGGAACAGTCAGCATGGATTTASCCAGGGTAAATTGTGCCTCACCATCCTGATTGCCTTCTATGATTAAAWAACTGCATTTGTGGATGGAGAAGAGGAAATGTCTTTTCCTTAGACTTTAGCAAGGTGTTTGACATTGTCTTCAACAATGTTCTTGTATGCAACTTAGAACATTACATTCCGGAGGGGAAGAGAGACGGATGGGTAAAAAGCTGCTTGGATGATCAGGAGATCATTCCAGTGAGAATTGGAGCACCACTGATTTCTCCAGGAACCTGTCCTGTTTATCATCTTGATTAGTGACAGGGAGGAGGCAACACTCATCATGCTTGTAGATGATGCCAAACTGGAGGCARGAGGGACCAGTCATATGCTTGAGGGCTGCCATTCAGAGGGACCAAGACAGCTGGGAGGAATGGCCTGTCAGGAACCTCCAAAAATTCAACAAGGAATAATGTCAGGTCTTGCACCTAAGATAAACCAATGTTCTGCAGTATTACAGGCTGGGGCCTGAGTACCTGGGGAGTAGGTCTGTGGAAAAGGATCTGAGGGTCCTGGTGGACAGGAGGCAAAATATGGGCCAGCAGTGTTCCCTGGCAACAAAGAAGGCCAAAAGCATCCTGGCCTGTGTGAGCAGGAGCACAGCCAGGAGGTCGAGGGAAAGGATGATCCTCTCTCGAGTCAGTATTTGTTAGACCACATATACTGCATCCAGCTTTGAGTCCCCAGAAAAAGAAAGAGATTGATAACTGAGAGCGAGTTTGGTGGAGGGTCCTCAAGATCATCAGGGAGCTGGAGCACTTGCTCTGTGAGGAAACAGGGCTTCTTCAACCTGGAGAAGAGAGAGCTTTGGAGGCAGGGTCTTCGCCATGGTGCATGGCAGGAGGACAAGAGGCAATGGACATAAGTTGAAAGAAGAGACATTCATGGAGGAGATGAGGAAAAGCTTTTCCACTATGAGGATGGTCAAGCATTGGAAGTGGTTGCCCAGAGAGGCTGTGCAGTCTCCTCCCTTGGAGGTTTCCAAGACCAGACTGGATCAAGCCACAGCAACCTAGTCTGACCCCAGAGCTGACCCTGCTGTGAGCAAGGAGATTGAGCTAGAGACCTCCTAAGATCCCTTCCACCCTGAAGCAGCCTGTGATTCTGCCCCCTCTAGATGTTCGCTCCTTGATATCAGGGAAAGCATGCAGGTTCCTTGTGACAGTGAAAGTAGGTTAACTTTTTTGTCCTCCTCCAGCCAGATGTGTTCAGATGCAGGGCTTCTTGGCAGGAATCGCTAAATAGCCCTGATCGATCCTTTGCTTCACTTTTAATTTCCTTCCCACCCCCTCCAAGTTTGTGTCTTTTACCATCCTGGTCCCCTCTCATACAATCAGCCCGCCCCTGCTTACCCTTTCCCCAGTGGCACTGTTTTGTTTTGTTTTTATTTTGACACAGAGGAGATTTAGTCCAGAAGGACCTTGAGAAACTTGGGTGATTCAGACAACAGACACCTCATGAAGATTTTGAAGAGAAGTGTCAAGTCCTGTGCCTAGCGAGCAATAACCACATCCATGAGGAGGGGTTGGGGGACCTGGGCTCCTTCATCCTGCTGGAGTGGAGGTGAAAGGCAGTAGAATAGAAGCCTATGACTGCTTGAGGGATGGTTTCAGAGATGATGGCGCTTTTCTTGGTAGCGGGAAACAGCATGAGGAGGAGAAAGAACCACAAACTGCAGCTTGTGGTGTTCAGATGTGACTTCAGGAAAAGGAAATGTCACTTGAAGGGTAGTGCTGTGGTGCTACAGGTGACCCAGAGAGAGTCTGTGATCCACCCCTGGGCTTTGTGTTTCAAGAAAAAGCAAGAGAGAGGAGAGGGACATCAGTAAAGGAGGGGACATCCTGCAGTGAGAGCAAGGTGAGGAAGCAGGTTGGGTGTCTACAGGCTGTAGGAAAAAAGGCAGAGGTGTGGGACAGTGTAGGACAGCCTGTGGTGGAAACAGCCTAGGGGGCTGCCAAGGCTGAAAGCCTCCAACAGAGTTGAGGTCTTTGTCCTCTTGGCTATAGCTGTTTTTTCTGCCACCAAGGCCTATGAGAAGATGCTGTTTCCTAAAAGCACTGTGGCCTTGCTGCCTCCTTGTCCCCAGGGAGCCCAGCAGGTGCTGTGTCATTGTCCTGCACTCGATGTTGCACACTCCCACCCTGACACTGCCCCAGGAAGAGTCCTGAACAAAGTGTGAGGGAAAAGGATCACCCTATCCAGAGGCTGGGTGTGGAGCTTGGCTGTTCTGCTTGATAACACACATCAAGGTTGACTTGGCATCAGAGCCACCTGCACATTGTCTTTGCCTACCTGCCATCAGTGCGTCCAGCTTTCTGCTCTAACGAGCCCCTGGGGAGGTTTTGTGGGTAATGGCCCTCAGTGGGAACCACTAACACTCCAAGAAACTTTAACGTTTTCTTCTGACTTTAACTTCTTGAGGGGTTTGTTCAGCCTCTTCTCATTATCTGAGGTTCATGGGCTCAGCACCAAATACACCAGAGAGGTCCTTAAAATGCAAAAAGCCCTAACAATCCATGTCACCCTCCATAATTTCTTTCAGTTCTTCAATTCCTGTGTGTCTAATTGGAGACATTTCCAGAGAGTATTTACAAGAGGAAGATTCCAATGAGCACCCCCCCCCCCAAAAAAAAAAGAAAAAAAAAGATTTCTGCTTTTTAAGTTTTATTTATTTTTCAGCTTTCAGAATAACTGATATGCCCATTATCCAACTGACATTGATCCAGAGTGTCTCCTAATGAATCCTAAGGTGTAAGAAAAGCAGAATTTTTGACTGGAGACATGTATGGACAACTTTCCTCCTCACCTCCCCTACCCCACCATTTCTCTCTTCAGCAACTGGGGACTTAGATCACTCTTGCTAAAATCTAACCTTTTCCACTCAAGTCTGCAGCTGAGTGTTACAGCTGCTAAGCACCAATTCCCACCTGCTTGCCTTAGAGAACTAGCTGTAGACACAGCAGGATTTCTCTTCATTACAAACAAAAATAAAAAATGAAACAGTTTAATTAAAGACTAGAAATACTCCTCAACTGTATGTTCATTAAGCCCAAGATGCCTCCACTGGTGTCCGCTTTCCACAAGGAATAACTCTTCTTGAAATGGTTTAGGCAGATAGATAGGAAAGGATAGATAGAAACCCAACTATGGAGTTGGCTGAAGAGACAATTATACTTCTGAAAGACGAGGCAAGCTTCAGATTCCCTGAAGCTCAGAGCAGCAACTAGAGAGCTGAGAGGCATCTGAATGGGTAAAGAGAAAGGGGAGAAGGAAAAGTGGAAAATTGTGGAAAGTGCATATGTCCAGATAGTCTGATGCAAAGGGAACTTTAGAAATGATCGGTTAATCAGGGCATGTGAAAACATATGGGAGATTCCTGAGATTGCATCCACAGCATAATAGACAGAGCAGTGGTAATGCAAGTTGAGGGGCCTATCAATATTTCTTCTGCTGCTATTCATACCCTTTCTGAAAATTTGCATTATTTCATCATGGGAAACATTGACATTTGTATTAAAATTAGTCAATCATTTTAGCTGATGGAAGTGTGTTCATATTTTTTAATTATTGAAAAAAGTTCTTCACCTTTTCAGGAAGAGCTCAGGTGTCTAACCACAAGCAACCAGTGGCATTTTGAGAGGCCCCGGTGTCTCTGAGGTACCTGCCTGGGGCTGGCAGCTCTCACAGAGGACTTGCGGGACACTGGAGCCCCTCAGAGCTGCAGATGGAGGCTGGGCAGAGGGGACCAGGGCACCTACAATGGCACCAGACATTTGTGACCTGCATCCCACCCCAGTTCTGAAAATCACTTTCCTTTCCAAAGGAAAAATAAAAAATCCCCTCAAAAGACCAGTATATTAGAAAAAGACAACAAAGCAAAGAGAGATGATAAGAACATAAGGAACTTTAAAAGCTGAGAAGTGTAACAAAACAATTCTTCACCTCACCTCATTTTCTTAATTTCTTTCTTGTTTCATTTTTATAGACATTTTCTAAACATTTCTGTTATAATCAGGCCTGCACCATTAAAGAAAATATTTTTGTGTCTTGCACAGAGCCCAGTGGAGCAAAACCATCCCTTGGCCAGGGCTGTCCATGCCACTCCTCACTCTCTGTACAGAGCAAGTCGCACCCAGCAGAGACAAGAGTGACCACAAAACCAACATTTAGCCCTGTGCCTGTTGGTGGCCTGTCAGGTGCTCAGGCAGACATGACCTCACAACCACTTACCCCACACAGGAGTCAAGTGCTGGCCTACCAGCTTCACACACAGAAGTGACCCCACAGCTACTTTCCCACCCCATGTGCCTGTTCCTGGTCCATCACCTGCACAGACAGAAGTGACCTCACTTTCAGCTTTATGGTCATGGTCCCTCTACTGTTCTATGAGCTTCTGAGAGAACTGATCTCATAAAAATGTCCCCAAACATCAGCCTATGGTGACCCATCAGCTGATCAGATACAACTGACTTCATAATTACCTAGCAAGCCAATGGGCCTGCTGCTGGTCTTTCACTGTCCCTTAGGGAAATGACCTCAGCATGATCTTGGCTTCCATCTAGTCAGGTACTCATGAACATCATCATCTGAGCTATGTGCCTGCTGTGGGCTAATCAGAGGCTGAGATAGAAGTGATCTCACAGTTACCATCCAAGCCATGTAACTGTTTCTGGCCTATCAGCTACTCAGCTCTAAATGACCTCATGAGCAACATCCTAGCCCTGTGACTCTTGGTGGCCTATCGGGTCCTCAGGCAGAAGTAACCTCACAAACAATTGTGCTGGGTGTTAGCCAAGTGTTGGCGTGTCAGCTGCTCAAGTAGAGGTGGCCTTACAATCATCTACCAAGCCCACATGACTGCTGATGGCCTTTCAGCTTCTCTGATGGACAAAGTTTGCATTCTTGCTTGGAAGGTCACTTCTGTCTCAGCCTCTGAGACACAGCTGGGGCATATGCATGTGAGGTCACTCTTGCCTTAGCAGCTGATACATCAGGCACATGGCTTGGGTGCTGATTGTGAGGTTAATTGTATCTGATCAGCTGAATGCAGGGCTTTATTAGCATCCTGGTGGGAGATCCTGAAAGAATTTCAGAAACTGTAGGTCTCAAGCAACCTAGTGACACATTGCAAAATGTGCTCAGCTGAGATGGACACCTGAACAGTCAGGCTAGAAATTGCTATGGAAAGTAGGCTCGCTGGCCAACATAACAGGGTCCAGCGCTAGGTTCCTGCAGAAAAGTTCAGAGCCAAATCAAAGCAAATTAAATAATTAAATTTTAATGATGCACATGCAGTAATTACAGCTCAAGCTGGGTGCCTCCGAAGAGGGACCCCGAACAAAGAAATCCCTGGGCAGTTATAGCTTTTTCAAATTAAGTTTCCCGCCCCTCACGCGGTAGCTCAGACCAATAGTAATTTTTAGGTCTGGGATCTCCTGCTCCTTATTGGCTCTCATCGTTGCTCCTAGGCAGGCTGTTTTTCTCCCTTATCTTTACCATTGCAGTTTCTGCTGACGGATGTGTCTTCGTTCCTTGTTGGGTCCCACCGTTGTCTCTCAAGGTCCTGATGAGGTGGTAACTCCAGACCACAACGATTAACGCTGCTTCAGCAGTGAGAGCAGGCTTTGTTTCTCAAGGTCCTGATGCCCTGCACTGGTCTTATTTCAAAGCTTTGACATCCTCCTCCCTTTCAGAGTGTGAGACGCAGGAATGCAGACTGCTTGTAGCTTCCTTATCTTCCCAGCTTGAACCAGCTCTGAGGCCCTTTTCTTACTGAACTAGGTGAAAGTTCATTATTTTATCTAAGTGCAGCCTAAGGCTTCAGCAAATTTAGCTCCTCATGCTAAGCAAGTTTTATATAAGTTGTGCTAAGTGGCTACCTCTAGACAGTTACAGTTCAATATTCTTTAACACAGGGGTGCAGAAGTGACTTCTCTGGTGCTCCATTTTAGATATTTCACACCCTTTGACACCATCTGGAGACACTCCTGAAGGATTTATCAGCAAGTTCTGGAAAATAACTGAGGTGAAGGGAGGTGACTGCTTCCCAGGATGTGAGGGGAAATCTCTCTGCTCTCTCCCTGGCTATGCCATCTCCATGGTGGTGACCTCTTGAGCCTCCAGATGACATGAGCTGAGGTCACAGTGGGATGTGCCGCATCACAGGGAGGTCTCCCCAGTGCCACAGTGGTGCCTTCACTTCCCTGCAAGGCCTGCTGGGCACTGCTCAAGTGCTCCCCGCCACTGCTATGCCTAATCCTTAGCTGTTGGTACCTTGAGCAGACCAAGCACAACTGCCCATGGAGGCAGCACAGCACAAGTGGGACAGTAAGGCACACCTTGCAAGGCCACCAACTGAACAAGCAAAGCCTTTAGGGCATAAAACGCAGCACCCCAGGAGCTGCAGCAATTCCCGTGCAGGCCAGCCCACAGCTCCTCTCTTGTCAGCACAGGCTCCACCACGATCGAGAGCCCAGCTCCCAGCAAGGCGATCAGGCTGGGAGGAAGTTTGCTCCCCCAAAATGATCTGCTGCTCCCTCAGASGGCAAGAAATGGCACCACTCAGCACAAGCCAAGGGAGCTCAGGTATGGCATGATTCTCCATGGAAAAACAGACGTTCAAACAACCGTAACAGCCTCTTTCCACAGGTAGGAGATAGGACAGGCCAAACTGGTCCCACACTGGGGTGAACTAACACAGCTTTGGTTTGTGAGCTAAAGGCAACGCCTACCTTTGCCCTTTCTGCTCCTTTCCTGCAAGGGCTGTTGTTACTCCCGTGCGCCTTGAGGAACAGCCTTCCCCAAGGGGTTACTGGAGAAAAAGGAATCACAGGCTACCCATGGAGCAATCGCAGCAAATATGTGCCTGCCACTGGCCTATGAGGCACTGAGGCTGCTGTGACCTCACAAGCACAGCCAGCAGCCATGAGCCTGCCACTGCGCTATGAGGCACGGAGACTGCAGTGACCTCACAAGCACAGCCAGCAGCCAGGAGGCTGCCACCAACCTATGAGGCACGGAGTCTGCTCTGACCTCACAAGCACAGCCAGGAGCCATGAGCCTCCCCCTGGCCTAGGAGGCTTTGAAGATGCTGTGAGCTCACAAGCACAGCCAGCAGCCATGAGCCTGCCACTGGCCTACGAGGCACAGAGGCTGCTGTGACCTCACTAGCAGAGCAGGCAGGGAGTGTCTGCCACTGGCCTGGGAGGCTCTGAGGCTGCTGTGACCTCACAAGCACAGCCAGGATCCATGAGCCTGCCACTAACCTATGAGGCACTGAGGCTACTGTCACCTCACAAGCACAGCCAGCAGCCATGAGCCTTCCACTGGCCTAAGAGGCACTCAGGCTGCTGTGACCTCACAAGCATGGGCAGCAGGCTTGAGCCTGCCACTGGCCTATGAGGCACGGAGGCTGCTGTGACCTCACAAGCACAGCCAGCAGCCATGAGCCTGCCACTGGCCTAGGGGGCCCTCAGGCTGCTGTGACCTCACAAGCAGAGGCAGGAGCCAT
>PTFA01000804.1:26100-37420 GCA_003342895.1 Casuarius casuarius | reverse complement strand
TGCCTCCTGCTGGCCTGTCAGCTACTGACAAAGAATTCATTTGGCAATGGTGATTTTTCTGGTATAGCTTTTGTACACAGCTGTGACCTCCCTGCCCACACCCCAGGCACGCAGCTATTGCCCCCTGCAGCTCTGCCTGCCCTCCCCAAGGCTGAGCCAGCTACTCAACAGCCTCCCTGAGTCACATCATGGCAGCACAGATTCACATCATCCCCTCACAATGCTCACAGGGCAAACACCCCTCAGGTACCAGTTACTACACCAAAAGATTAGATTCTGCCTAGGCAGTGCGTACAACTAGTCTATGAAACTTAAGAATTGGAGAACAGCCTGCAAAATAATTCTTGGCAACATTTTCAAACAGGAGGATTGCATGGGAGCAGCGATCATGGAGCTGGACACAGCAGGGACCCCTGTCCCAGGCAGAGTGAGAAGCCTTCCCGCAACTCACAAGTCTGGTTCCTGCCCCAGTGCTGAACACACCCAAAAATCCTCTACACATCCAGGACAACAAGCACTCTCCTATTTTATGCATGGACAATTTGAGACATGGGGAAGGACTCAGGCCAGGGCATCTCAGTTGGTGAAACCAGCAGAGCCAGAATTCAGCAACTATTCATCCTGACTAAGGGGAAGGGTTAGTAACAACGGCAAGTTGCACTGCACCCGGCAGGGCTGGGCCGCGGCCAGGCAGGGGCTGCTCTCTGTGGGGCTGGGCTGGGCCGTGTTGCTCCACAGGGCTGAGCAGCCCTGGGGCCACAGGGCAGCCAGGGCCACAGCAGCTCTGGGCCTGCCAGTGCTGGGCAGCGGAGGTGTGGGGCTGGGAGGGGGCGGGGAAGATGGCCCTGCTGGGCTCCCCCCAGCACTGCCCCCATGGCTCAGAGAAACAAGCTTGGGGTCAGCAGGGACTGGTGGGGTGGCGATGGCACCCTCACCTGTTCCCAAGATGTTCTCCCAAAAGGGCTTTTTTTTGAGTGTAGAGGTCTGACCCCAATTTGCCGGAGAACAGGGGCTGTGGCCATCTGAGGACAAGATCTCTGAGCCCAGAACATGCTCTGCCAAATTGGAAGCATAAAAGGATGCAGGGGGAAGGAAGAGAGGTTCTCCCAAACAAGTAGATGCCTTGGGGTTATTACAAGGTGAAGGTTTCTTTTCCCATTTGGGCATTTCCAGCGGGCTCTTGAGAGCCCCACGGGAGCTGCAGGACACCCCAGCTCCAGGACACAGGACCCCTTTCCTGCTAGAGCCAGATCCCAAAGGGGGACCCCCTCCCAGGGAAACCTGGCTATGGATTGCCCCCCACCCTCCACAAGGGATGGAGCCAGCCCCACAGGAGCCTTGAGGCTCACAGCAGTGCCAGCCCTAGGTCCCAGGAGTCCTGGCTGCCACATTATCCCCTGAGCCAGACGGGACCCTCAGGCAGGGCTATTGTGGCAGCCCCCACCCTGTCCAGGCACCCTCACAGCCCAGGGTCCACAGCAGTTATTGCAGTTAACAGTCTCTGTGCAATACCTTGGGAAGGAGCTCCCAAAGCCCTTACCCTTGGTGGAGAGCCACAGGAGTGCTGGGAACAAGGAACTGCGGTACAGGCTGATGGTGTCAGTTCAGCAGTCCTCCATCTCGCTTTCTCCCTTGCCCTCGGCTGACCTGTCCATCCAAGGAAAAAGGACACTCTTCCTGTCTCATCACCCAAAACTCCTCTTCAACCTGCTCCTCTGCCTGCTATCGAGGGGCCCTAACGTGGCCCCACTGTCTCCTCTTCCCCCTCCTTGCCATGGAGCAGCTCCAAAGGGCAGCAGTGGGAGCACTTGAGCAGTGCCCAGCACCTCCTCGGCCTTGCAGGGAAGTGAGGACACTCCTGCGGCACCAGGGACACCTCCCTGTGATGTGGCACATCCCACTGTGACCTCAGCTCAGGTCATCTGGGGGCTCAGTAAGTCACCGCCATGGAGATGGCAGAACCAGGGAGACAGCTGAGAGATTTCCCCTCACCTCGCCTTCCTTCACCCCAGGTATTTTCCAAGAATTTCTGATAAATTCTTCAGGAACATCTGCAGATGGTGCCAAAGGCTGTGAGATATCTAAAAGAGGGGCACTGGTGAGGTCACTTCTGCACCCCTGCACTGTTAGGTCTCTGCACTGGGTACACCTGTGTGGGAAGGTGGGGTTTGGGGTTGGTTTGGAGGTTGGCATTTTTTAAAGACAAGATCAAAGTCATGTGGAATGATACAGCACAGTGTGGCCACAGGCTGAGATGCTTTGGTGAGCTTCAAAACTGGTTTCTACTGTAGGTTGCTCTTTTTGTAGAAGCAGGATGTAGGACCATATGAGGAGAGGCTACAGCCTTCTTCCTTGAGGCACCAAAGCAGCCTCCTTGTTTCTAAAAGTCCTCAGCAAGGTGTCTCTGTGGTGCTTAAGGTAGAGATGATACACCAGAAAAGAGCAAATGTGCCCTCAACACACGTCATCCTGAGAGCTTTATCTGGGACTCTGGTCCCTGCCATGCTTCATAGCTGTGGTTACTGCAGTACATGAACATGATGCTGCCAATTAATAAGAAAGAAAAAAAAATATATGGAAATGGTAAAAATGTGTGAAGCTTTTGAAAAGAGGATTTTTTTTTTTTTTGCTCAATTATCACATTGAGTTATTTTTGGAGAAGATTTCAGCTTATGGCTAGAATCTCCTTTTGGGGCTTGATTCATTTGCCCACATACAGAGGCTGTTGCTGCCTGAGATGCCCTGGGATTGTTGTGTTCCCACGTGGTGCTGGAGATTTGGGAGGCGACTCCTATGGGACGTTACGTTGTCATTAGGAAATGTCTGTTAAAACACCTCAGCTGAGAAACCTATTTCCCTCCATTGACTAGAGAAGGAAGTCCCGACAGCTGGCTTAGACAGAGACATCTGCACTGATGGGGTCTGGCATGGGGCGAGATCAGCCTCCTCCCTGTTGTCCCCGAAAATGAAGTCACACTTCACTGCTAGATGTTTTAGGGACTCCTTTAAAAGGTCACAGTAACACAGGCATGTTGAGATTTGTGCAAATTTGGCCATCGAAAAATAGACAAAGCTGGTCACCCTGCTTTCCTCATCAGTCGAGAGAGCCCAACACCTCAGAGTGCGACGTGCTCTGTGCAAAGAGTGAGGAGTGGCACGGACAGTCATGGGCAGGGGGTGGTTTTCTGAGCACTGGGCTCTGTGTGAAACACAAAAATGTCCTGTTTAACGGTACAGGCCTGATTATAGCAGAAATGTTTAGAAAATGACATTAAAAATGAAACAAGAAAGAAATTGAAAAAAAAGAGATTTAAAGCAAAGAAATGCATGGTTATACTTTCCAGCTTTTCTTTTTTTGTGTGTGTTCTTACTGTCTCTCTTGATTTCTTCTGTTTCAGTGTGCTAGTCTTCTGGGGAGATTATGTATTATCTTTTTGTCTGAAAAGGAAAGTGATTTTCAGAACTGGGCTGGGATGCAGTCACAGGGTCATGGATTTCAGGTGCCCTGCTCCCCTCTGCCCAGCCTCCATCTGTAGCTCCAAGGTGCTCTGGTCTCCTGCCGATCCCCTGTAAGAGCTGCCAGGCGCAGGCAGGTGGCTCAGAGACACTGGGGCCTCTCCAAGTGCCACTGGGTGCTTGTGCTTGGACACCTGAGCTCTGCCTGGAAAGGCAAAGAACTGTTTTCTACATGAAAAAAAAATATATATATATGAGAGCATTTTCACCAGCTGAAAGGACTGAATAATTTTAATTAAATGTCAGTGTTTTCCCATGATGACATAATGGAAATTTTGAGGAAGGGCATGAATCTCAGAAGAAGAAATGTTGATCTGCCCCTTAACTTGTGTTAGCACTGCTCTGTCTGTTATGCTGTGCTTTTAACCTCACTAATGTTTYACCTATTTCCACATGCCCTGRTTAAATTGATCATTTCSAAAGYCAACTTTSYGTSAGAYMATCTGGGCATATGCACTATCCATAGTTTTCCAGTTTTCCTCCTCCCCTTGCTCTTTATCATTCAGATACTTCTCAACTCTCCAGTTGCTGCTTTAAGCTTCTGGGAGTCTAAAGCTTGCCTCATCTTTCAGGAGTCTGATTGTCTCTTCAACCAGCTCCTTCATTGTGTGTCTATCCAGCCTTTCCTATCTATTTGTGAAGAAGATTTCAAGGAAGGTTATTCCTTGCAGACCGTGGACCTCACTGCAGGCAGTTGAGTGTATTTTATTTCTTGTGACACTGGATCATGTTCATTTTTGTTTGATCACAATGAAGACAAATCTTTCTGTGTCTGTTTGCAGCTAGGTCTCTATGGAAAGCAGGTGGGAATTGGTGCACATGAGCTCTAACATAGAYCTACAGCCTTGAATGCAAAAAGGTTAGATTTTACCAAGAGTGCTCTAAGTCCCCAGTGGCTGATGAGAGAAATGGCAGGGCTGGGGAGGTGGGGAGAAAGTTTTTCATAGATGTCTGACCTCAAGGATGCTGCTTTTCCTACATGTCCGGACTTCATTAGGAGACACTCTGGATCAATATCAGTTGGAGAATGTGGATATCACTCTAATTTGTAAGCTGTAGAATAAGGAAAACTTTAAAAGCAGGAATTTTTTTTTTTTTTTTTTTTTTTTTTTTGACGCTCATTGAAATCTTCCTCTTGTAAATGCACTCCTGAAACCTCTCCAATTAGCCATACAAGAATTGAAGAGCTGAAGAAAATTATGGAAAGAGGCATGGCTCCTTAGGGGTTTTTGCAGTTTAATGACCCCTCGGGTGTTTGGTGCTGAGCCCATGAACCTCAGATGCTGAGAGGAGACTGAACAAACCTCTCAAGAAGTTGAAGTCAGAAGCAAATCCACAAGTTTCTGGAAGTGTTAATGGGTCCCACTGAGGGTCATTACCAAGAAATCCTCCCCAGGGGCTGATTAGAGCACAAAGTTGGAGGCCCTGATTGCAGGTAGGCAAGGCAATGTGCAGGTGGCTCTGATGCCAAGTCAACCCTGATGTTTGTTATCAAGCAGAACGGCCAAGCTCCACAGCCACCTGCTGGCTAGGGTGATCCTTTCCCTCACATGTTGTTTAGGGCTCTTGCTAGGGGCAGTGTGAGGAGGGGCGGGGGTGCACAGTGCTTCATGCAGGGCAACGATACGGCACCTCCTAGACTCCCCAAGGTTCAGGAGGCAGCAAGGCCACAGTGCTGTAAGGAAACATCATCTTCTCATAGGCCTCTGTGGCAGAGACACCAGCCATAGAGAAGGGGACAAAGACCTCAGTTCCTTTGGAGGCTTTCAGCCTTGGCATTGCCCTCAGTCRTCTCCACCACAGGCTGTCCTAGGCTGTCCCAAAGCTGCACCTGTTTCCCTGCAGCCTGTAGACACTGAACCTGCTTCCCCACCTTGCTCTCACTGCAGGATCCCTTCACCTTTAGTGATGTCCCTCTGTCCTTGCTTGCTCCTCCTTGAAACACAAAGCCGGGAGCTGATCACAGAGTCCCTCTGCGTGTCCTGGTGCACCACTACCCTACGAGTGACATTCTTGTTACCTGAAGTCCAGCCTGAAACTCTCCAGATGCAGTTTGTGGCTCTTTCCCCTTCTCATGTTGCTTCCCACTACCAAGAAAAGCTCCATCATCTCTGAAACTACCCTGTCACAGGCAATCACAGGCAACTACTGCCTTATCTTTCCCTTCAGCAGGCTAAAGCAGCCCAGGTCCCTCAACCTCTCCATACAGGCCATGTGCTTCAGGCCCCCAAACCCACCTTGGCAGACCTCCTCTGGATCCTCTGCAGTTGCTCCCCCTTCCTCCAGCACCATGCATGCCACACTGGGACATGCTATTCCAGATGTGGCCACTCCAGTGCTGAGGCGAGGGGGATAAGAAGTGCCCTTGCCTGGGTGGCCACGCTCTTCCTAATGCAGTCCTGTATACAGCTGGCTTCATTTGGGGTGAGCACGGATCGCAGGCTCATACGGCATCCCTTGTAACGTCCCTAGAATCCCTGCCCCTTTCAGGAGTGAGCCCACATTGTCCTTGTTTATTCTTTCACTGTCACTGAAGCAGTAGCAGCTCTTCTTCCTGTCCTTCACATCCCCTGCAAGTGTCTCTGTCTCAGGGGAGCTTTGGCTTCCCTAACACCATCCCTACTTTGCTGCACAATATTTCTGAATTGCTCCTTTGCAGCCTATCCCTTCTTCCCCTTTCCATAGGCTGCCTTATTGCCCTGGAGATCACGTGTAAGCTCCCCATTTAGCTATGTTGGGGTCCAGGGATGTCCACTGATTTTACAAACTGTTCGTATGGAGCATTCTTGTGCCTGACGGGTGCTTAATGACCTGCCGGCTTTCCTGAACTCCTCTGCCCTTCAGAGCTGCCTCCCTTGGTCCATCCCATGGAAGAACTCTATACATCCAAGCTATCCCTACACACATAGAGAACCCCCTCCTCATCTTCCTTGGTGGTCTCTCCTGAAGAACTTGCACCCTGCCGTTGAAGGACTCCATCATGCAAGTGATCCCACCACATCTCAGGTATTCCAACAATGCGGCAGTCCTGTGACAGCTTGTACATCTCCATTTGCTCCTGCCTGCACCCCAGGCTGCATGTGTTTGCATATGTGTTGGCTTCAGCACCTCAGCTGTGGTGCCGACCAAAGATTTGTCAAAGGAAAACATTACCAAGGACCTCATGTGTGCAAAGGCATGGATTGCAAGTGATGACATGCTGGCATGGATAGCAGGTGGCAATGTAATGGTGAAAGGAGGTTGCCACTAAGAGGGCAAATCCTGCAGTGCCCAAGGCCAGGGAGAAACAGAGTTGGGCTGTGCAGGAATGCCAGGAGAGGGTTTTTATGCTTGAGCTGACTCTGCAGCACCTTGAGGCCTATGACAGACTTGAAGCAATCTCCAGGAAGGACAAGGTGCAACTGAAGAAGGCCCTGGGCCTGGGCAGCTTGTGATGCAGCCAGCCTGAGGACACCATTAGCCCAGTGTCTGTTCTTATCATATTGGGGGGGTGAGAAGACATTCAGGGGAGGAGAGCTAGAAGGGTTTGAGAGTGCAGAGACTAGAGCAGAGACCTTGGTGTGATGTGCCTTTCCCATTTATGAAGCATGCTTGGATGCAGACAGTGCAGACTTTGCCTAAAGACAGTGGTGGGATTCATTTGTTTGGGCACAGGAAGGAAACCTGAGATGCCCTGGCACACTGGCACAGCAACCACTCTGAAGGGGCATAGTTTTCCTGTAGGTCCCATGCTGTATCTAGTAGGAACGTGTGGTTGTCCTGGATACTCCAGGCATCTGAAATGGCCCCGCAGGCCTATTTCTGTGTCATTAAATCAAGTGTCTGCACTGAACCACAATAGCTGTTTTTAACATTCGGATCTTCAGATGTCTCAGCTTCCTAGTGAGATGAGCTTTAGTTGTAGTACGCATCCAGGGTCGTTTGAGACGACCAAGAAGATTCCCCACCTGGCCCCCACCTGATGCTCCAGAAGGACATGGGTCTCAGAGTCGCTCCATCAGAGCAAGCAGACACTGGCACATGCCTGGGACCACCTCTGTCTCTTCAGCTGCCACCAGGTGTTTCTGTGTGAGCAACGGACTCCCACCCTCCATCTCCAGTGATTCCAATGGGAACTTAGACAAGGAGCTTACATGCAGACCTCTATGTTGTGCTCACTTTGGCTTTGTAATGGGAATCCCACCTCCTGTGTGTTTGTGGGGTTCAGAGGAGGGAACTAAATCCCACGGCATCCCAGGGGCTTCTAAACTGGCATGAGATGCCCAGGTTGACTCATCTGAATGAAAACCTGAACCATGTGTCCATGAGCTCCCTTCCTGTCCCCTTCTAGGTGTCCTGCCAAGTTAAGAAACGGGAATAGGGTCTTCCAGAGTGGGACATTTCCACTTATCATAGATAGTCATCCTCTGATGAAATAAATTGCAATGTTGGAATCTGTCTTTCTCTACTCTTTAGTAAAGGACAATAGGTGATTATTTTAGTCTACCTGAGTGAACATTTCCCAGGAGGAGGGAGCTCAAGGGACAGAGAAATTCAGGCCTTTAGCTGGGCCCCTGCTCTTGAGTGGGGCCAGGCTCTTGGGATGGAGGAAGCTTGTGGCAGCCTGGCAGCACTGCTGAGAGACGGCTGTGTGCAGGAGCAGCTCCTCTGCCAAGAGCAGCAGGGCTGCGGGCACTGCCTGCTGCTGCTGACATGAGATGAGACAAGACAGAGAGAAGTGAMAGGCAGTGTGGAGTGGGGGGACGGAGGAGAGCTCCTTGTGGGAAATCTTCGCAGTGCTAGACACAGTAAGTCTTTGGCTGTAGAGCAATACTACTGAGGTTCTGGGAAGAGTCTTCTAAACCCATCCCACCCCATGACTGATAGGTTTTTCAAGGATTGCTCTCCCGGTTTCTCCTTTGTAGAGGAGGAGGAGATGCTTTAGAGCAGAGATTCACTACCACACTGTCACAGGGACAGGGCATGCTGCTACTTCCTTCYAGGACTGGTGCAGGGGAGTGAAGCCTGGGTGTTTATACATGTCTGCATGGACTGTAATTCAGAGCAGTGTCCCTGCACCCCAGGGTGCTCTGTGCCTGGGGCAGTGACTCTGCCGCCTGTGAGGGTCAGCACTCAGCCTGCCTGGGGAGCTCCCCACAGCGTTGTGMGAGAAGCTTTGGATGMGAGGATCAGCCCTCGACAGGGCAGGTTCATTCTGCCTTTGAGAAGGAGCTGCATGGGTTAGAGCTGCTCACAGCTCCAGCTCACCCTCAGAACATGTCTGGAGGGGTCTTTTCAAGAGGACACTCATGGCAAGTTTACCTGAAAGGGAGGGCACTCTCCTGAGGCTCAGATTTTATTTTGTATCTTTGGCCAGGCACAAATTGAAGAGAATGTTTTAGCTTTACATGCMTGAAGGAGATTTCTGCAGTGTTACTATAAGGGAYCAACAGGTCTGCAAGGCTCCCAGAAAGTTCCTTCAACCACCTTTTTACCTGCAGGCAGCAGCAATATCCCCTTTGCAGCTCTCATCATTCTCACCATGCTTAGTCTCACCTGCTCCTTAGGTCCTGCAAACACAGAGATGCCCCTGGACAGTGCCCTTTTGCCACAAGTTTTCTGTAGAGCAGAGCCAAATGCCCAGTGGATGGGATGGGGGTCTGTGAGCACTGACAGKGGGCAGACATGGGGACAGAGAAAGAGCTCCCAGTGGGGACAGCTCCAGGCAGCTGAGAGATGTTCAGGGAATGCGAGGAAGGTGCCCACAGAAACACTGTGGTAGGCTGGATTCAGGCAACTCTCTTGTGGTGGACATTGTAGATGTCTTCTCTGGGCAAGCTACCCTTTCTTTTCTCCTCTCCCACCCAACACAGCCATCCCTCTGCTCTGACGGTGCAGGGATCTTAGGGCATCTTTCACCCCCTYGGCAGTCAGATTTCCAGAAAGCAGAGCTGCCTCTCTCCTGCCACGTGCCCATTTCCCACTGCAAGGCAAAGGGGCTGAGAACGACTGCCCTGAGAGGACACACTGTCTGGGAGGTGCAGTTTGGGGAAGGTGCCCCCTTTCTCTCTCTCTTCCCTTGGCAGCAGGGTCACAGCATTTCTCCTTGTTTCCCTGCCTCTCCTTTCTGCTCTTGTACTTGCTGTCAGCTGGGGGTTCAGCTACAAATTCAGRCACTCACCCTGAGGTCCAGCCACGGAGGTATCTGCATAGGAGTGAGGTGCCCAAGCCCTGTTCTCACCCCAGGGTGCTGGGCAATGCAGTTGGAGGGTCTGGGGAAGGATTTCACTCTCCCTTTAGGAGATTCCATTTTCAGGACACGACTGTCTCCTTTGGGTGTCCTGCTGGGTTTGCGAGCTGCCCTCCAGAAGGGCAYAGCTCTCCCATAGGATCTTAGCAGCACTGCAAAGCCATTCCAAGAAGATCAGGAGATGCTAATGCCACAGAATGCTCCTGAGTGGTTTTGTATGTGGGCAGCTGAAGTGAGCCTATTTCCTCAGCTGGAATGGGAGTGTTGAGAGTTTCCTTGGCTATCTGCACTCAGCTTACAGAGTCCTTGCTGTGATCGTCTGTGTCAGGAGCAATGTCCTGTTCTCTCCATCACATCTCCACCTCGGGCKAAGAAAGGGAGCAGAGTTAGATCTGTGCTTTGAAACCAGCCTTCCCTGCTCTCATCAGAGTCCAGTGTCATTTTCAGAGTAACTCATGTGTGAAATCATCCTCCAGGTAACACAGGTGCGAGCACAGGGCAGCTGAGAACAAGATGGATGGGCTCAAAAACACTCCTGGCTCTGCACTAAGCAGCAGAGAGCCTGTTTTCCTCTCTGGTCTTTTTAAAGTCCATGCTTGCAGCAACAAAAAAATCTATCCCTACAAAGAACACTCACCAGATGTGATGACAGAATCTAAAAATCTCCAAGCAAAATAACTGTAAAAAAATGCTAAGCCTCTCTGCTGCAGCCCAAACTCTTTAGAATTGAGTCTGAGGATATTAACAGACCTTTTCCATTAAAGGTGGACATTCTTTGACATCAACTGTGAAAATCAGAGATGTCACAAACCAGTCCCATATACCCACTGGTGTAGATTAGGATGGGCCCCTGCTCCTCCCAGCACACTCAGCTGGAGCTGAAGCTGAGGAGCTGAATGAAGGTCTTCCTGAGAAGAAGAAAAGAAATTTGTCTGTATTGTGGGGGGGAGGGTTGGAGGGGAAAGTATTTCTATGAAAAATGGAAAGTTTTTCTCAGAGAAAACTGTCCTAACTTGTCACTGTCTTTTCTTCCTTGGAGACCCGCCCTGTGCCCAAGGGAGCAAATGTCCAACAGCAGCTYCCYCAWKGAGTTCCTTCTCCTGGCATTTGCGGACACGCAGGAGCTGCAGCTCCTGCACTTCTCGCTCTTCCTGGGCATCTACCTGGCTGCCCTCCTGGGCAACGGCCTCATCATCACAGCCATAGCCTGCGACCACCGCCTCCACACCCCCATGTATTTCTTCCTCCTCAACCTCTCCCTCCTGGACCTTGGCTCCATCTCCACCACTGTCCCCAGATCCATGGCCAATTCTCTCTGGAACACCAGGGCCATTTCCTTCTCGGGATGTGCTGCCCAAGTCTTTTTCCTTGTCTTTTTTATTTCAGCTGAGTATTCTCTCCTCACAGTCATGGCCTATGACCGCTACGTTGCCATCTGCAGACCCCTGCACTACGGCACGCTCATGGGCAGCAGAGCCTGTGTCAAAATGGCAGCAGCTGCCTGGGCCAGTGGTTTTCTCACTGCTGTGCTGCACACTGCTAACACATTTTCAATACCATTCTGCCAAGGCAACA
>PTFA01000804.1:0-25680 GCA_003342895.1 Casuarius casuarius | reverse complement strand
GGTCCAATGTCAGCACCAATAAACATCCCATGTGCATCCACTCATCATTCACAAATCATTTGGCATCAAGGCTCTGTGTTATGCATTTATTTCTGTCTTACTCTTCTCTGATGTATTCTTGTAATTAAAAAAAAGTTTTGCTTCACGACGCTTCTCAGGCATCTCTCATTTGAGCCTGACCCAGAGATGGTGCTGAAGCAGGAAGCCAGGCTTCCCCCTTCATCAGCAGAGATGGGAGAACCTCAAAGCCCGCTAGTCTTATCTCCCTCGGATGCCCTCAGGGCAATGGGGAGAGTTTCCCTTTGCAGTGTCTCTTTTGGCCCTGATACCCAGGGAGCTCAAGGGGACAGTCAGGCTCGGATAAGTATAGACAGRATGAGACCATGGGTCCCATGTCCATTAGGAGAGCTCAGCTCCCCTGAGCACAGTCAGGGTGTGATCTCACACCCCTCTCCTCCTGCCAGACGGCTGTCACCCTGGGCTGGTCCCTTCCCTCTCCAGTGCTCCAATGTTCATGGTAGAGTGGGAGGGGAGGGGAGGAGAGTCTAGATGCAGCTTGTAGGGACAGACCCTCTGCTCCTCAAGACCATCCCCACACTGCCACAGCAGGCATTTCCTGGCTGCAGCCTTCCAGTGGGGGCTGCAGCTTTCTTGGAGACATGCCCACAAACAGCAGCAGGAGTTTCTCTTTTCAAGGTTTCTTCTCATTTCCAAACTGTGCTCTAATGTGTGMATATCACCCATCAGTGACCAGTGGAGATGGGAAATGGTGTCTGAATTGCCTGTCCATAGCTGTCCCACAGGTGACAATGATGAGAGATGCTCATCCTTCTGGAGGGGAATCTGAGCCCCAAGRAGAGCTCAGGGGATCTCCAGGGACAGYGTGTGCCTGGGGTGGGCAGGGAGTGGAGCCTCACAAAGTGATGAATGATCCATGGTGGAGTAACCAGAAGGCAGAGCACTAAATCCAGGTATGCADGGGGAAACGAGGGCTCTGCAATCCCTGGAGAAGCAGTGGGGAGCCAGGAGTCCCAGGGAAGGGGCCCTGGCGAGTGATTSCTGCACCCTCAGTGAAACACCACAGGCTGGAGCTAGTGCCCACCCAAACACATTTCCTGCCATTGCAAATATCCTGGGGTCACCCTAAGCACTGCCCATGAGCACAGATGGGTGCCAGCAGTATCAGCGGTGGTGATCCCTGCCCAGCTGGGTCTGCTTCCCACTCCGAACACCACAGCCAGTGTGGAGTCACCGCATGCCCCCACAGCTCGCTCACTCTGCAGAGCAGCACCACCAGCCTGGGGCCCTGTGAAGAGCACAGGGCAAGGGTGCAGGAACGGCCAGGCCAGCATGGACACACTGACCTGGGGAAAGGCTCTCTGGGGAGCAGGGATGTCCCAGGAGAAAGGCAGGGCAGCATTCAAAGAGAGGAAATGAAAAGGAGAAACAGGTTTATCTGTGCACCAGCTTGGGGCAGGCTGCTCTGTCCCTGGGCAGCAGGAGCTGCCGGATGGGCTGCAGGGTCAAGTCTTTCATGCTGTGCTGGGCAGTGGGGTGGGCATGGAGGGGCTGCAGGCAGACAGGGAGGGGGATCTGCTGGGCACATGAGCAGGGGAGACAGAGAGTGACCGGCCTCATTGTGGGGCCTTGTTCCCCTTGCCAGGGAGCTGCTGCCCTTGTCCTTGGGMTTGGCCTGAGTGATGCTGTGGACGTGGCTGTTCCTGGCCCTGCGCTTCTTGGGTCCTAACCTGACCCTGTCCCCGTCCTGCTGACCTGAATCCCTATCTCTGCCTCAGGCCTGCCTCTGACTACAGTGAAGAAAGCCTTGGCAAGGGAAGCTGGGATCCAAGGAGATCCCAAAGAAGGCTGTAAATACAAAAGGTGAAGGAAGCCAGAAGCTGAGGGTGCCAGCAAGGCAGGCGGGGCAGGGTCCAGCTGATGAGAGGTGCCATCCCACAGTGCCCAGACAAGAGAAGCAGAGCAGGTTTGGGGATGGTAACTGGGGTCAGGCACAGTCCAGTAAYGGCCAGACAAGACTGCAGGGCTCCAACCAGCCCTGCTTTGCACAGGAGGTTGGACTGGAGACCTCCAGAGGTCCCTTCCCACCAAAATTCCTCTGAGATTCCATGAATTCTTTCTCCTCGGCCTCTGCTCTGGCATGGCTGGCAAGGGGAGGAGAGCCCCTGGGGCAGAGCAGAACAAGCTCAGYTGGGAGAGTGCCGGGGGAAGATCCAAAAGTCCCTGGCTCAGCCCTGGGCTTTGGAAAACTCCCTCACGCACCCTGAGAGGCTCTATCTGCCTCTTCCATCCTCCCTGTGCTCCCCTCCCGTCAGCCAAAGTGAAGTCCAGCATTGCCTGGGGACTCTCTTCCCTACGGGGCAGGGAGGGAGGTCCTTCACCAGCCCCATGCTGCCTTTTCCACCCCTGGCCTTTGCAGCTGCCTGGGCCTGGATCCACTTGCTTTCACCACAGTCATGGTTGCACTGAAGCCCATGAAGATGCCGGTGCTTCTACTCTCAAGTGGGCATCCACCCCAAAACTGGAGCCTGACCGGCCACAAAGGCATAGCCCATCCAGTGCCCCAGCCACGCAGCCGAGGGCAGAGGTCTTGGCCACAATTTCCCTGCTCCTCCCTTGCTCCCGGCACCACTGCTGCTGTGCCCAGGTCAAACCCTCCTGCCGCCAGACTGCCCCAGGCCTGAGGCAGCTCCAGCTCCCTCCAGGGCTGCACTGGAGCCTTTCAGGAGCGGGCTGAGGTGGGGCTGGCACCACTAGGGTGGGTTGGGAGAGGGCAGCTCCCCTCTGCCACGCTGGGGCACAGGCTGAGGCTGGGACTGGGCAGAGCATTTCCCAGGGGAGCTCCCTGAGGAGCCATTCCGGGAAATCCTCCAGCTCTGCCCTGGCAGCAGCACCAGCGCTCAGGGTGCTGGGGTGGAAGTGCACAGAGGGGGAAGGGGCATGGGCTGCCCAGGGGGAGCATCGACACCTTGTCCATGCGTGCAGGGATGGAGTGAGGAAAGCCAGAGCTCGGCTGGAGCTGCAGCCAGATGGACATGGAAACTGCTGGGGTATTACTAAAGGACTACTAAATGACTCGCAGAGTCTGGGTGGTCTGAGCACCCGGCTCCTGCACAGCCTGGGCTGTGCCCAAGTGGGAGTCAGTAGACAGCCATGCTCCAGCATCTGCCAGGCTCTGGTGCAGAAGAGAGGTCATGCAAGGCTGGCCTTTTCCCCTCCACCAGGATGTGGAGACCTGCAGTAGGACAGAGCTGCCGGGGTATTTTGGTCTCCCAGGGGAAGGTAGCAGGCAGGGGAGGCTGCAAGAGGTGGTGAGGACCCAAAGCAGTGTGTTCTGGGGTTGTGGGGATTATCTGCACCTGACGAGTACCTCAGTGAGGCCATGATTTATAAATACCATCCAAGGCCACGTCCTCCGCCAGCTTAGAGATGCTGCTGGGTAGGAGGTGAAGCCACTCTAGGTTTCTAGGAGAGATTTCTCTTCTGCAAACATTGTGATGTTTCCTATAGGAAAACCATTGCTGCCCCAGACTGCAGCCCCAGGGGATGTGTCCGAGGAGGACTGTGAAAAGAATTGCACCCTCCAAGCATGCTGCAAATATATAAATGCCCTCCAATCTCAAGGAGCTACAGGTATCTCCTATGTCAAGACTTCACCTTTCCAACCATCTGGGCTACTTATAGCTACTTGCACAGGGGCTGATGCCTCCAGATGACAAGGACTTTGGTTTCTTCAGATTTCTTTGCATACCAGAGGCTGGATGATGCAGTCTCTTTCAATCTCAAGTCAGAGGGGGTTTTCCCCAAATACCCCTTGCAGGTGGGGAAGCCCCAAAGGGCAAGCCTGACTTGAAAGGTGGGGAAAGGCAGACAACTGAGCCTGCCCGGGCCTGACCATCTCCTCCAGTGGTCACCAGCAACTGTGACATCAGAGACTGTGACATCACAGCTGGGTGACCAGGTGAGCACATGAGGCGGGGCAGCACAGGCACAACTGCCTTGGAGGCCAATGGGCACCAACGTGCTTTTCTTTGCTCTAGCAGGGGGGATGACTAGAAGAACTGGTTCAAAGCAGCTTCCTCACAGAACAAGGAAACCTGCTTTTCTGTCACACCCAAAGCTGGAGTTGGTCATTTCTGCTGAATTTCAAGACATCTGGCCACCTGCAGTCCTGCTCTCAGATCACCTGGGGCTGGAGGTGGCTCCTCTGGCTTGTCTCTCAAGGAGATAAAGCTCACAGCTGTGAGCTTTATGGCCAGCAGATCTCCTTTCCTTGTCATCTCTTCGATCACCTGTGTCAGGATGTTGTGGTCAATGCACTCCAGAAACCTCCTGCATGGCTTGTGCCCTGCTGTGTTGTTCCTCCTGCCAGTATCAGGGTGGTTAAGGTCCCCACTCAGGAGACCCGGGCTTGCAAACATGAGACTTCTTCCAGTTGTCTGAAGAAGACCCTGTCTGCTGCTTTTTCCTGATTGGGTGGCTGTAGCTGACCCCCAGCGCAACGTCACCCATGTTGCTCTGCCCACTAGCCCTGACCCACAGGCTCTCAACTGGCTCATTGTCCATCCCAAACAGAGCTCCCTTCATTCGAGCTGCTCTCCCACATGAAGGGCAACTCCCCCTCCTCACCTTGCCCGCCTGTCTTTCCTAAAAGCCTGTGTCCATCCATCGCAGCACTCCAGCCCTGTGAGCAATCCCACCATGCCTCTGTGAGCCCAATGAGATCATAACTCTGCAGCAGCACACAGATCTCTCATGCCTCGTGTTTGCTCCCCATGCTGCATGCGCTGGTGTACGGCACTTCAGAGAGGCACCAGCCATGTTCATTTCTCAGGAAGGCTATGAGAGCTTCCCCTATAATGCTTTCCTGCAGGCATGTCCTTATTTACATGGCTTCACTTGGGGTGGGCCCCCTTCAGCCCTGGTTTGGGGATTACAAGGTCCTGACTACTTTTGCCACCCTGCACCCTCTCCTTGACAAACTGTTCCATCACTTCCTCACTTGACCATTGGTCATCCTCTCCCTCCTGTCGTTCCCAGTGTAATGCTCTCCTTACCAGGTTTGCTGGGCTGCAAGCAAAGGTGGTCTTGCCCTGGTGGTCAGCCTGACCCAATGTCTTTCAAGCAAAGAGGTCTCCACGGTCATTAAACCAAAACCCTTTTGCTGACACCAGCTGTGCAGCCAGTTGTTCACCCATGGAATCTGTCCTGACCTCCTCAAGCCCTTCACCCTCACCAGAAAGACTGAAGAAAAAAAAACCCTGGGCCCCAGATCCCCCACTCATCACTCCCAGAGCCAGGTAGTCCTTCTTGATGTTCTGCAGGTCTCCCCGGGCAGTGCCTTTGGTGCCCGTGTGGACGAGCAAGACGGCATGATAGGGTGAGAGGCAGACAAGCCTCAGACGTCTTCACCAACGGGCCTTCCCACTGCGACAGAAACGCCCTCACGATCATGATCCCAGCCAAGTCACCTTGACCTCTTCTCCCTCT
This sequence comes from Casuarius casuarius, assembly GCA_003342895.1. Classification (NCBI taxonomy): domain Eukaryota; kingdom Metazoa; phylum Chordata; class Aves; order Casuariiformes; family Casuariidae; genus Casuarius; species Casuarius casuarius. Next base: position 20,172 of record PTFA01000804.1, on the reverse strand, counting down.
TGCATCCCTCCAGGCTCTCACTGCTCCTGGCTGAACTTTGTCATTTCCTGCAGGTCCTAACAAACCTGCACACCCACCTGCCGCCTCCTCATGGACCTCTGTGACACCACTAAACTCCCTGGCACCTTCATGGCCTCGGGGTTCCCCAGGAACCCTGCAAGCCCAAGGACACCTCAACACCTTCCTGTGTGCTTGGGGTCCCCCAACCTGTGTCTCCTCACGAGAGACAAGGCCCTCAGGGTGCCCCGCTGTGGGGCTGTATCCCCAGGGGATGAAAGGGGGTTCAGGGCCCCCCATTCCAGCCAGGAAGGGTCTAAGGGAACAAAGAGCTGCCCCCCTTCTCCAGGCATGGGAGGGCCCCCAGGGCTTCCTGGGGGGGGGTGGGGGGGGGGGGGGGGTGAGCTTCCCCAGCAGTGCCCTGACCACCCCAAAGCTGTGATCTTCCCTCAGTAATGCCCTGACCCCAAAATGCTGCAAGCTTCCCCCAGCAGTGCCCTTTCCCCCCATAGCTGTGAGCTTCCCCTAGCAGTGCCCTGACCTCGCACTGCATTAAGAACAGSGAGATGCTGCTTGGTTGGAGYTGTAGAAGAGCAGAGACACCACTTCTGCCAGAGGGCCTCTGCTGAGGTGCCCTGTGAGACCAGGCCCTCCCAGTACATATGTGAGGACCTTCCCGGGGACCGTGAGTGCCGGAGGAGCCAAGGAGATCAGCTGCCTGGGCAAGGCACAGGGGAGCCCAGAGCTGGGGAAAGGAAGGTTCTTCCTTCTCCCCAGAAACCAGCTCCCAGCCGGGCTTAGGAACTGGGCCCAGAGGGCTGGAGACAAAGACAAGGATATGGGGATCCCCATGGGGACAGCAAGGCACTGTGACGAGGGGTCCCCATGGGAGACTGCCAGGACATGATCATGGGAGTCCCCTTGGTGACCACCAGGGCTTTGTGATGGAGGTGACATCATGCCCTCAAGGCCATTGTGATGGTTGAGGTCCGCGTGGTGACCGTGTCCCTGTCCTGGCCAGGGCCCCCAGGTGCCCACTCTGAGGAGAGCGGCTCAGGCAGGAGGGAGCAGCTCCCTCGGGGCCAGAACGGCAGGTCTCCAGCAGAGGATCCTGGAGATGGCCATGGAGGGGGAGGTGAATGCCCGCTGCCAGCCCACAGACAGGCTCCGGGTGCGCAGGAGCACAGAGAGGTGAGTGATGGGGCTGGAGGGAGAGGCTGGCGGTGGGGACTCACACAGAGAGGGCGAGGATGTGGGGAGGGGGAGCCGGGGCAGGACAGCCAGCCCTGAGGTCCTCCGGCAGCAGCGCATCATTAAAATTTATTTATTTAATTTGCTTTGATTTAGCTCCAAACTTCTCAGCGGGAACCTAGGGTCGGACCCTGTTATGGTGGCCAGCAAGCCTAACCTTCCATAACAGGGAGAGCCACACACTAGAGGCATCTGGTAATCTTCAGCCACCCAGGCCTTTATGTTCCCAGACTGAAATCTTTGTTTGAGYACCCAGAAACTCCACCTTGGCTGGAAGGGGTGTTCCCAATCCTGCTGCCCTCCATCCCATGAGAGGTGTCAAGAAAAGACCCTCCTTTCCCCAGGTGCTGCTCATCATGGACGGAACAGCCTTGCCAGAGAGGGGGTAAAATCCACCTGCATTTGGAGATGTTTACTGCTGGGACTCCTGGCCTGCATCCCCCCCTCTTTTGATTCATTCCTACTTTCTTCCTCCACCTCTCCCACAGAAATTTATTTGACTCTGTGAGGTGTGGCATGAGCCCATGTCATGAGCAATCAGAGGAGACCGTATCCAGCCCTGTGGCTCAGGGATTGGGATCCTCGGCATTGCGAGAGGGTCACTGCCACTTGGCTTTTCCAGGCCTTTGCTGTGAGCGCGCTCGCTCGCTCTCTCTCACATACACACACACACACTCACACTCACACTTGCTTTTTGAGTGGGCTCCTCAGGCTCTCCAGATTATCGGCATGGCATTTCCCTGGACTCAGTTCTTTCTCCACAGGTCTGATCTATTGCGCAAGGCAAAATGAGAGTGCATTGTAGACCGAGGAGTGACCAGAAGAAGTAACACTGTTAAGCACAGAAGGCATCAAGTAGTTTATGGTCACCCRCAGGATATTCAGTCCTGACCTTTTCTCTTTCAAACAAAGCTCAGGCCTCAGCCCGCAGCCACTGAAGACAATGGGAAAGGGTTTTTTTTGACTTTTTTTCCCTCACTGATGTGCTTGAGCATAAGTCCTAATGCTTTAATTGAAAAGTTAGACTTGCAAAAACATGTTCTATCACTAAAAAAATCATAATCCTCTCCCCCTTGAGCAAGTCTGGGTAGATCTGGCTGCAGCCGCTTGGTCACAGGCAGAAATGTCGTTTTTCTGGCTATTTTAAAATGTTTGCAGCACCTGGGCCATTAACCATACTGCTCTCTCCAAGAGTGGTAGTCTGCCAGTTCTGCCCTTTCCTTTTCTTGCTTCCCTCTGGTTGAGGCTGCCAGGATATTTCAGCACCCTGCTGACTTCTTGTCAACTTGCTGTCCACCAGGCCCCCCCCCACATCCTTTCCTGCAAAGCTGCTTTCCAGCCAGTCAGCCCCACTGTGTCCTGCTGCATGGGGTTATCTCATCCCAGGGACAGGGCTTGCTTGAACTCCCTGTGTCCCTGTCAGCCCATATCACAGCCTCTTGCTCCTGCTCTGCTTAGCAGCCCTGCCCTCCAGCAGGTCAACCACTCACCCCAATTTGGTATCGTCCATGAACTGGCTGAGAGTGCACTCCATCCCATCATCTAAATCATTCATAAAGATAAATGGCATCGGCTCCACTATCAACCTCTGAAGAATATCACTGGTAACCTTTGCACCACTGTTCTCCATTCTTTCAGCCAGGCGGCCTCCAGCTCATTTCCCACACCCTCCATTGCTTACTCCTCCTCCCACATCTCCCCAGTTTGGCTACACAGATGTTATGGAAGAGCACATCAAAGGCCTTCCTAAATTGAAATTATACAGCATGCACTGCACTCCCCTTGTCCACACAGCCAGTCGTCCCATCACAGAAGGCAGTCAGGTTAGTCAGGCACAATTTGTCCTCAAGGACTTCACACTGGCTGTTTCCAATCCCTTCATGTGGCTGGAACCAGCTGTCAGGAAGATTTGATTTCCAGGGACAGAGGTGACGCTGAGCAGCCCATCATTCTGCAGATCCTCTTTTCTCTCCTTCTTGAAGATGGATGCAATGTTTGTGGGGGAGGTGGGAAGGCCGAGGGCCAGGCAACAGCGGCAGGGCTGTGCCAGCTCCTGCTGCACCGCTGGTCCCTGCAGTGTGGGGAGAGGGGCAGAAGACAAGGCAGCATGGGGGTAGCAGCAGGTCGGCAGGAGCAGTGGGGGCTGCAGTGAGGGGTCGTGGCTGGTGTTTCTGCAGCGCAGCAGCTGTTGTGTTCACCTCTTGTTCTTGTTGTGTTCACCACCGGTTGTGTTGCCCGTGCCACCCTCCCAGCAGGACTGGGATATATGAGGAGGGTGCTCTGCCTGTCCTGGTGCTCAGGGCAGCTCCCCAAGGCTGGCACAGCTTTGCCTGAGGRACCTCCTGGTCCTCGGCCTCTGCTCTGCCATGGCTGGTGCAGGGACAAGAGCTCCTTGGGCAGGGCTGGGAGAGCTCCCCTGGGAGGTTCTCTTTTGCAGTGCAGCAGTGAGGAGCATCATGGCTCCCATCTGTGTCCCACCCCTGTGCCCACCCAGCCTTCCTGCCCCACGTATGGCCCCCAAACCCACTGGGCAGGCACCACATAGGACAAGGTGCATTCTGGGGTGGAGAAACGTCCCCATGACAGCCTTTGGTGCCCCATTCCTCCACAGTCCTTCTGCTTTGGCAGCCTCCTACAGCACCTGGCGCCTGCCCAGCCCTGACCATGTCCAAGGCAGGGGTGGGCACACTGCCATCCTTCGGGGTCTGGGCCTGGGGAGAGGTCAGGCAGGGCTGGCTGTTCCCCTCAATACAGGCACTGAGCCCGGCAGGACAGAGCTGGCCATGCAGCAAAACTCCCCATAAACTTGGGGTGTGCAGCCTGGAGTGGCTGGAAACAGCCAATGTGAGAAGCTGTCTGTGAAGAAAGTCCTGGGGCACCTTCCCGGTCGATCCACACAACCAGAGACACAGACTGGTCTCCTCTCTTCTGCTACTCACATGTCTTGGTTCCCCTCCATGAGACCTGGCTCTGCACCACAAACCCACTGGTGCATGTCCTCACCCTGCCTGTTCACACAGCTTAGCTGACATTGGCGTTCTCCTCTCCTGGGCCCTTTCCAGCTTGGAATAGCCCCCTCCTGACTCTCCCCACCTCCCCTGTCCTCTCTCCAGCCCAGTCCAGCAGAGCTGCCCAAGCTGGGGTGGCCCCGCAGCAGTGCCCACCGCAGGGTGCAGAGCTCTGGGCACTCACACCACAACCCAGGCCCCGCTGTGGGCACAACAGCTGCGGGGTGCAGGGATGTGTGTAACCGCCCCATCAGCCTCCAAGCTGGGACTGGCCCCAGTGGCACAAGGACACAGGACAGTGACACTCAGTGTCCCTTTTCTTGTGTCCAGGAGATTCCCTGCCCCCAGACTGTCTGCAGCCCCTCGTGCTAGCCTCTCTCTCCAGGATGGCATGAGAGTCCTGGCCCTGCAGCCCCTCCAGCAGCTCCTGCTGCCCCAGGGACACGGCAGCCTGCCCTTAGTTCACATGCAGAGAAACAGATATCACTTTCTCATTTATTCCTCCTTCCAAGCGCACAATTGCTTCTTTCTTCTTCCCCAGGGATGTCCCTACTCCCCAGAGAGCCTTTCCCCAAGTGAGTGCATTGGTGCTGGCATGCCCGGCCATTCCTCCGTGTTTCCTTCCCTGTGTTAACCGCAGAGCCTCAATCTGGTGCTGCTCTGCTCAGTGAGCAGGCTGTGGTGCCCCAGGGCCATGGGGTGATTCCACACTGGCCATAGTGGTTGAGGTGGGAAGCAGACCCGGCTGGATGGGTGTCATTGCGCCTGCCAACTCCCTACCAAAGGGGTCTGTGGCCGCAGATGATGCTCTGAGCAATCAGAGGACATTTCAAATGGCTCAGGCTGTGTTCTGGTGTGGCCCGAGATCCAGCCCAGGGTTTGTCATTGAAGGTGACAAGGATCACTCTCCAGGCTCCCTTCCCTCTGCCTGCAGGGTCCCCACTGTGGGCATCTGTCACCAGCCCTATCATAGGGCAGACAGTCCCAGCAGATACCGTTTGACCATTCAGCACCTCCAGGAGCACTGGGAACCCACAAGCGAGAGTTGAATCCAGCCCTCATTCCCTAACACAGGGTGCTGTAGATGATGAGCTGCAGGGCTCATCATCTTGAGCCCATGGAGAGCCCCACAAAAGCAACAATCCCTTTCAGGGTGAAAGTCCTTGAGTGAATTATTGGCTCCAGCTTTGGAAGAAGAAACCAACTTTCAAGCACAGCACTGAGGAAATCCCCTTTTATTAGAGACAGGACAGCTCTGACACAGTGATAGACATTTTTTAGATTTTTTTAGATTTTAGATTTTTTAGATAGACACATTTACAGAAGGCCTCTGGCTCAGACAGACTGAGTTCATGCCTCTGGAGAAGTGGGAGGAATTCAAACACTTTTGTACAAACATGATTATCACAGGGARAATGCCCAAAGCACAAGAGTTGTCTGAGATAATTTCAAGCCACTTACAAAGAGGGATGGGCAAGTTATTGCTGCTGAACTAGTACCAGTTGAATCAGTTTTTTCAGTGCCTCCTTGAGCTCCTTGTTCCTCATGCTGTAGATGAGGGGGTTCACTGCTGGAGGCACCACTGAGTACAGAACAGCCAGCACCAGATCCAGAGGTGGGGAGGAGAGGGAGGGAGGCTTCAGGTAGGCAAACATGATAGTGCTGATAAACAGGGAGACCACAGTCAGGTGAGGGAGGCATGTGGAAAAGGCTTTGTGCCGACCCTGCTCAGAGGGGATCCTCAGCACAGCTGTGAAGATCTGCACGTAGGACACCACAATGAAAATGAAACACCCTGAAGATAAACAGGCACCAACTGCAAGAACCACAGCTTCCCTGGGATAGGAGTCTGAGCAGGAGAGTCTGAGGATCTGGGGAATCTCACAGAAGAACTGCTTCAGGGCATTGCCTTGGCAGAGTGGTATTGAAAATGTGTTCCCAGTGTGCAGCACAGAATAGAGAAAACTGCTGCCCCAGGCAGCTGCTGACATTTTGACACAGGCTCTGCTCCCCATAAGGGTCCCGTAGTGCAGGGGTCTGCAGATGGCAATGTAGCGGTCATACGCCATGACCGTAAGAAGGAAATATTCTGCTGAAATTAAGAAGAGATACCAAAAGACTTGGGCAGCACATCCCAAGTAGGAAATGGCCCTGGTGTYCCACAGGGAATTGGCCATGGATCTGGGGACAGTGGTAGAGATGGAGCCAAGATCGATGATGGAGAGATGGAGGAGAAAGAAGTACATGGGAGTGTGGAGGCAGTGGTCGCAGGCTATGGTTGTGATGATGAGGCCATTGCCCAGGAGGGCAGTGAGGTAGGTGCACAGCAAGAGCAGGAAGTGCAAGAGCTGCAGCTCCCGTGTGTCTGCAAATGCCAGGAGGAGGAACTCTGTGAGGGAGCTGTTGTTAGGCATTTTCCTCCTCTGGGCTTTGGAGGACTGTCCAAGGAGGAAAGGACAGTGACAAGTTACATCAGGCTTCTGTGAGCCAAACCCATTCTGTTTCTCATAGAACCCCCCATGTTTCCTCTCTACTTTACCTCCGTTTAGCTCCCTTTCTGGAGCTCTGTTTACACTGGCTGAGTGTGCCATGCAGAGCAGGGGCTTCTGCCTGTGGTCTTCAAAGGAGTCAGTTCTGCTCTGCCAAGGGCATAAATGGAGGTCAAACAGTCCCGGGTATTTGGGGGGATACCTGGGGATGGGTGCTGGGAGCTGGGAGCAGGGGACTTGGTCCACTGACCCAGGGGGAATATTCTCTATTTGCCATAATGAGAGCTGAATACAGCACTCACGGCAGCTGTGTCTGAAAGAGAAGACCCTTGCGAGGAATTCATCTCCTCCAGCCTTGCCCTCTTGAACAAAGGGGTCTGTATCTGAAGCAGTCACACCAGCTCCCACTCCATCAAGGCAGAGAAACARTCAAGTGAAGGCATCCATTTTCTCTAGAAAATGTGGAGGAGTCTCATGCCAGATCTATATGTATATGTGTGTATATATATGTATTTTAGATGCCTTCTTCTCTTCGTGAGAGCATTCTTTGACAGGGTTCAATTCTTTGGCATTTCAGTTGCTCTCAGCATGAGCACTTGTGCACCCGAGGAGGAAAAAAGGACTTGCTGTGACTTTGTACAGAGTCATGGGATCTGGTCTGTCGATGAGTCTTGCCCCTTACTGTCCTACACTTGCACCTCACTCTGATAAAGGATAACCACACTCGCACGTTCCTCTAAGAAAGAAACTGGACTGAGCTAGGAGCAAAGGAGTTCAGTTTCACAATGAAGATTTCCAAAATCTGCTCTCTCAGCCCAGAGATGGAGAGAATGATGAGGAGTGTGACAAGGTTTCTGACTCACCGGAGCAGACCAAGGACTCTCAGATATCACAGAAATGCCCCAGGGAAGCTGTGCTTTTCTGGAGGGCAGGTTGCAGCTTGACAGGACACCCCAGAGAAACAGTCAAGGATCCTAGCGATGGAGTCTCCTTAAGAGAGAGTCAGCTCATTCCCCAACCTGATGAAATGCATTGCCAGGAGCCTCACAGGCTGGAAGGGGGTTGGAGCTTCTCGCTCTCATAAAGACAACACCATGCAGGACACACAAGGTCGGTGTCTTAACTGCAGCTGAACACCMCCAAAAGGTCTGAGAGAAACCTCAGCAAGCCCCTTCATCCTCACCTCAGCCTACAGACTGATGCCAGCATCACCCTCTCTGGCCTCAGGAGGGTTTGTCTGACCTGCTCCTTAGGACCTGCAGGCCAGAGATACCCCTGGACAGTGCCCTGCCTGTGGGAGGTTTCTGGAGGGCAGGAATGAGCACACAGAGGGTGGGATGGGCTCGGTGAGCATCGACCAGGAAAAGGCATCGGGACAGAGAAACAGCTCCTGGCAGGGGCAGCTCCAGGTAGCGGAGGTGGGCAGGGAATACAGAAACATTATAGGAGGATGGAGTTGAGCAAGTCATGGTCAGTCTCTGCAATGCTAACATCTTCCTCAGTGAGCTCAGTTCCACCCTGCAGAAACCTCCCAGCAGCAGGGCACTGTCCAGGGCATCCCCATGTTTGCAGGTGCTAAGGAGCAGGTCAGATAAACYCTGCTGAGGCCAGCAAAGGGGAAGCTGGTGCTGTCTATGGACTAAGGGATGGGTGAAGGGACCTTCAGAAGTTCCTAGCACACACACTGACTGCTCTTTGAAACTGTTAATGAGTCTCAGTCTGTTGTCCAAGCCTGACAGCTCCATTTCTATTTTCCCCTTGCCAGGTGGTAGGAAAGTTAAAGCACCATCTCAGGAAATTGGCTTCTCTTTCAGGAAATCCCTGCCTTCACCTTTCTTCTGAAAAGTCCCCTCTGAAATATCCTGTGCATGAGCTAGAACTATGAGCAGCCCTGACCCATGCAGCACCCTCTCAATAGGAGAATGAACCTGCTCTGGTGGGGATTGATCCTCTCAGGCAGAGCTTCTCCCTGCCGCGTTGTGAAAAATTCCCTGGGCAGGCTGAATGTTGACCCTCACAGGTGGCAGAGTCACTGCCTTGGGAATGCAGCACTCTGGGTCGCAGGGACACTGCTCTGAATTACAGCCCAGGGCAGACCTGGGTGCACACCCCAGCTTCTCACGCCTGCAGCTTCCCTGGAAGAAGGTAGCAGGATGTCCTGTCCCTGAAACGGTGTGGCAGGGAATCCCTGCTCTGAAGCACCTCCTCCTCCTCCTCTTCTGCAATGGACAAGCCAGGAGACATAAGCTAAAAATCCTATCAATCAGGGGATGGAATGGGTTTAGAAGACCCCTCCAGGAACCTCAGTAGTATTTCCCTGCAGCCAGAGAGCTTACTGTGTCAAGGGCTGTGAAGATTTCTCCCACCCTGAGCGCTCTGTCCTCCCACTCCACACTGCCTTTCACTTCTCTGTCTTCTCTCATCTTATGTCAGAAAAAGCAGGCAGTGCCCGCAGCCCTGCTGCTCTTTGCAGAGGAGCTGCTCCCAGACGGAGCTGTCTCTCAGCAGTGCTGCCAGGTTGCCATAACCCCTTTCAGTCCGAAGAGCCTGGGTCCGCTCAGGAGCAGGGGGCCCAGCTGCAAGCATGAATTTCTCTGTCCCTTGTGCTCCCTCCTCTTGGGAAATGTTCACTGCAGTAGACTAAATAATCACCTACGGTCCCTCTCTACACAGTGGAGAGACTGATTCCAGGATTGCAATTTGTCTCGTCAGAGCACGGTTATCTACAAGAGGAGGAAACATCCCACTCTGGAAGCCYCTATTCCTATCCCTTACCTAGGCAGGACACCTGGAAAAGGGGCACTAAGGGAGTTCATTTAACTAGGTGTTGATTCAGATGAGTCAGTCTGGGCACCTTACACCATGTTAGATGCCCCTGGGGTGGAGTGGGATTCAGATCCTTCCCATGAACTCCACAAAACACAGAAGGTGGGATTACCCTTACCAAAGCTGAAGCGTGCACAACACAGGTGTCTGCATGCAAGATCTGGTTCAAGCTGGGAAGATAAAGAAGCTACAAGCAGTCTGCATTCCTGTGTCTCACACTCCAAAAGGGAGGATGTCAAGGCTTTGAAATAAGACCAGTGCAGGGCATCAGGACCTCGAGGGACAAAGCCTCCCCTCACTGCTGGGGCAGTGTTAATTGTTATGATTTAGAATCACCTCCTCCTTCTCAGGACCTTGAGAGAAAACAGTAAGACCCAACAAAACTAAAGGTACAACCATCAGCAGAGACCGCAAAAAATAAAGATAAGGAGAAAAACAGCTTACCTAGGAACAACGATGAGATCCAATGAGGAGCAGAAGACCCCAGACCTAAAAATTACTATTGGTCTAACTACCATGTAAGGGGTGGGAAATGTAAGTTGAAAAAACTATAATTGCCCAGGATTTGTTTTTGTTAGGGTCCCTCTTGGGAGGCACCCAGCTCAAGCTGTAATTACTGCACGTGTGTAACTAAAATTTAATTATTTAATTTGCTTTGATTTGGCTCTGAACTTTTCTGCGGGAAACTAGGGTCAGTCCCTGTTATGGTGGCCGACAAGCCTAATGTCCCGCTAACAATCCTCACCAAGACAATCAGCAGTAACGTACCTGACGCTGCCCTGTCAGGTATGGATTGCAAAGGGGCCTCACATTAAGCCTTGAAGCCGTGTGCCTGCAGCTGCCCTATAAGGTACTGAGTCACCATTGACCTCACAAACACAAACAGCAGCCATGTGCCTGCTGCTGGCGATCCCTTAACGAGGCACTACTGGCCTCACACTCAGCCTTGAAGCCATGTGCCTGCTGCTGGCCTATCAAGGACTGAGGCAGAAGCACCTCACAATCTGCACCAACAGCACTTAGGTGCCTCCCCCTGGCCGAGGAGGCGCTGAGGCACAAGTCACCTCACAGGCAGCAGCCAAGCCAGGTGCCTGCAGCTTGCCCAGCAGGTCCTGAGGATAAAGTGACCTCACAAGCACATACCCTCCCCATGGGCCTGCTGCTGACCTCTCAGGTACTCAGGCAGAAGGGATCTCCAAGGCCACACTAAAAGGTTTCCTGCTGATCAGGAGAATACACAGAGGGGACATCCCAAGAACCTGCACCAAACAAGAGCCTGCTGGGCACAGCCTTTTCTTACAGGAAGGTGCTCTGCCAAAGGATCTGTCACAGGGGGAGCTGGGAACCTCCACTGGTTCTTCAGGCATGAGAAACATCTCTGGGCCAGCCTGTATTTCACAAGAACACATGGGTTGAGGCAGGTTTCTCTGATGCCTCTGATGCCCTTCTTCTGATGCCCAGAGGAGAAGCTCACCTGGGTCACCCTCATGTACCTTGAGGTCACTGTCATCACTCCTTTCAGGACACTCCTCTGCAAATGGCTGTCATCTCCTGGCAAGACTCTCTCCAGGTCATGGGACATCTCCACGCTGTCACCCTGGCACCAAATCACAAAAGAGAACAATTGCACTTGCATTTCCTTTACCATCAAGTCCTAGCTGTGAGCCACTTGTTCTGTAGCACTTGCTAAATGACAGCAGGAGGCCACTTCCATTTCTAGGGCCTCGGTAAAGAGATCAGATGAGGGAGCAGCTGCACTGGAAAGGGTTTCTGACATTGTCAGATCTGTTCATCACTGCACCAGGCATTGACCTGATGCCAGACCTCAGCTGTGCCAGCTACTCTACAAACACACGGTCTCTGCCCCACAGAGCAGGTGCTTCTGCTAGATACAACCAAGGGCCAGCAAGCAGAGATGGATGCAGGACACTCGCCACTCGCACACTCCCCGGGCACTGCTCTGCTCGCTGCCTTCCCCTGACTCCTCAGCTCAGACACACAGGGAAGCTCTTGTGGTGACACCAGAAGGTGGCCAAGGCACTCTGGGCTCACAAGCTGCATGCAAACACTCAGCACAAGATCAGGGCCAGAGCTGGCTCCTTGGGCGATGCTGCTGCTTTCAGAAGGAAGGATGCTGCTCCCTGTGGGCACAGCAGGATGCTGCTTTCCACCCCCACGACCCCACCACATCACAAATCTCCAGCTAGGGACAAAGGTTAAGGCATTTGTTTTTTAATAAAGAAGTTGCAGACACAACTTGGAAACACCTGGGAGTCATGTAGGTCTCCTGAGCCCAGAGTAACCTCTCCCCCTTTCCTTTCGTTAGCTGGACAAGAAGTTTCTGGGAAGGGCAAAAGGGTGCAGAGTCTTTGAAACGAGGCGCCAGCAAGGAGACGGCCCAAGACTGGAGAGATGGGGAAACACCTGCAGTCCCGTAGGAACGGGTTCTGCAGCAGGAGCCCGGGCTCCACAGCTGGGTTTGCAGCACACCGATGGCTGGGTGCCACGGACAGCCTGGCCCTGGGCACATCTTCACCCCTCGCAGAGCCAGAAGCCCAAGAGCTGTGAGACTTCCTCAGTTCAAGCTAAGCAGGCTTTGGGGCACGCAGACAAAGGCACACAGGGGATGCTGGCAGTAATTAGAAGGGTCTTGGACTTGCCCTGTATGGCACCACAACCTTCTAGGAAAAGGAGGGGGCACTATAGCATTTGCTGCACAGGCCGGCACTAACAGCATTTGTGGGAGGAGGAATTTGCAGCAGAACAGAGATACCAGGAGGTGAACCCACTCTCCAGGTCACCCAAAAAAGCCAGGTGCATTGATGGAAGCCTTTGCATCCATATGTAGCCTCACCTCATTCACTAGCAGCTGCTTTCACACAGGGCTGACAATGCTGGCAAAGGTGTTGACAGCTACAGGAACACACCTTGGCACCCTGCCTCCATCCTCAGGGGCCCTAGGACTGCACTGGGAGCCTACATGACCATGACTGGAGTGACCTAGGAAGAAAGAATTGGAGGGTTACTGTCGGTTCTGCTGGCCTTACACAGTCACAATAGCCAGGGGCAAATGTCTCCCCTCTATGCTGAACTACATCTGTAAGAGCACAGGCAGCCAGGCCATTGGCTACTGGGTCCTGTTTGAACTCCCCAGTTCCAAAAAAGCACTGACACACAGGACGGAGCCCAGCCCAGGGCCACCAAGTAGGTCAGGGGCTGGAGCATGGGGCATATGAGGAGGGGCTGGGAGACCTGGGTTTGTTCAGCCTCAACAAGAGAAGGCCAAGGGGGGGCGGGGGCTACCTACTGTGCACAGCTACATTATGCAATGCACAGAGAAGATGGAGCCAGATTTTCTTGGAGATGTGCAGCAACAGCATGAGAGGCAACAGGGACAACTTGGAGCATGGGACATTTTGCGAGCATCCCTGGCTCACACCAGGATGCTCCAAGGAGGGAACATGGTCACCAATGGTCCCCACCCCAGGTCTCCCAGAAGGACTCCATAATGGCAGGCTGGGCCCTGGGAGCAGAGCACTGCTCTCTCCAGACACCTCCACCTGTGATGAGCACCAAGACATGGGGGCCACCACCCATCCCCACCACAGGACACCCCACCACTGTGACACCTCGCACCCCCCACCCCTCACCTCACAGAGGGTTCCCAGCCAACATGTGCCTCTGCAGCAGGGACACACAGGGTGCAGTTCCACACACGGCAGCAGCCAGGGCACCCCCAGGGCTCCAAATCACGCAGAACAACTCTCCAGCCCTTCAATTTGCTTCTAGTCCTCCAAGGCCTTGCAACAGGCCCTTCCTCTCAAAAGCCAGGCACAGCCCTGCACCTGCTCACTCCCCACCTCCAGGAATCAAAGGACAGAGATATCCTTCAGATCTGGGAGAAAAATCTCAGAAGCCTCCTGGTATTTTGATGGGGCAGAATTTTCTGCAGCACGCAAATAAATCAGAGATTACAAATGTCACTACTCACGCGAGCACTTAATTGATTTTGCAGTGTAAAAATTCTAGCTGGACTCCCTCATCCACCCATAGCGAGAAGTTATCAGCAAGAAGCACAAAATCAAATCCAACATCTATGTTTACCACACACCAAGGACAACAAGCACTCTCCTGGTTGGGGCCCTGACACTCTGAGACACGGGGAAAGACTGCGGCAAGGGCATCTCAGCAGGTGAAACCAGCAGAGCCAGGATTCAGCAGCTCTGCAGCCCCACCTGGGAGCAGGGCTAATGCCAACGGCCAGGGCAGCACTGGCCGCCCAGCAGCTGCCAAGGCCCTGCAGGAGCCCAGCAGCTCCCAGCACAGAGCTGCTCTGCAAACACCCTCCCGGCTGCTGCCAGGGCCGCAGGGCTCCGGCCCAACAAGAGGCACGGAGCAACCGCAGCGGCTGGGGCCCGGCGGGACCTGTGGGGACAGCCTCTCTGCGAGCCCTGGGAAACGCACTTTTCAGGACAAAAGCGAGCCTGGGGCAGGGCCCTGGCGAGGCCACCAGCAGCCTGCTGCACTCCCATTGCCTGATGGAGCCATCAGTAAAACTCAGCCTGCCCTCCTCCCCTTGCCAGCCAATCGGAGGGCAGCACTGGGGGTGATGCCATGGCAACGCTGCGGCCCTGTGTGACTCGGTGGGCAGCCCCTCCTCCCCTCCCCACCCCCCTCCGGCCACCCCAGTGGGACAACATGTTGTCGGCGGCAGCACAGGGCATCGCCGTGTGCAGTGGGGCCTGGGGGCAGCCCGGCGCCATGTGCCCAGGCAGTGCAGGGCCCCGGGGCCAGACCACTGCCCCGCAGGGGCTGAGCTCTGCCGCAGGGGCCCCACGGGGCTCCTGGCTGCCCTGCGCCCGGGGACTGTGCCAGGGTGCAGGGGTGTGTCCCATTGCAACCCCCATGGCTGGGGTGCCAGAGCCCACAGGCAGCGTCCTGCTGCTTCAGGGCACAGCCGGGCCAGGCAGGGGCTGCTCTCTTCCGGGCAAGGCTGAGCAATGGCGTCCCACTCCACAGGGCTGAGGAGCCCTGGGGGCACTGGGCAGCCAGGGCCAGAGCCGCTCTGCACCTGCCAGTGCTGGGCAGCAGAAGGGTGGAGACAGGAGGGGGCGGGGGAGATGGCCCTGCTGGGCTCCCCCCCAGCAACTGCCCCCCACGGCTCAGAGAAACAGGCTTGGGGTCAGCAGGGACTGGTGGGGTGGCAGTTGCACCCCCACCTGTTTCCAAGCTGCTCTCCCAAAAAGGCTGTCTTTTGGGCGCAGAGGTCTGACTCCCATTTGCAAGAGGACAGGGGCTGTGGCCATTTGAGGACAAGATCTCTGAGCCCAAAACATGTTCTGCCAAGTTGGAAGCATAAAAGGATGCAGGGGGAAGGAAAAGAGGTTCTCCCAAACAAGCAGACGCCTTAGGGTAATTACAAGGTGAAGGTTTCCTTTGCTATGTGGGTATTTCCAGCAGGGTCTTGAGAGCCCCACGGGAGCTGCGGGACACCTCAGCCTCCAGGACACAGGACCCCTCTCTTGCCAGAGCCAGATCCCCAAGGGGACCGACTCCCAGGAATCCTGGACCTGCATTGCCCCCTGACATGAGGGGATGAAGCTGGCCCCACGGGAGCCTTGAGGCTCAGGGCAGCCCCATCCCCAGGACCCAGGAGTCCTGACTGCCACATTATCCGCTAAGCCAGGTGGGACCCTCAGGCAGGGCTCTCATGGCAGCCCCTACGCCCTGTCCAGCCACCCCCACAGCCCAGGACCCACCTCTGTTTTTGCAGTTAACAGTCTCTGTGCAACACCTTGGGAAGGAGCTCCTGAAGCCCTTACCCTTGGTGGAGAGCCCCAGGAGCACTGGGAACAAGGAACTGTGGTCTGGGCTGACGGTCTGGGTCCAGCGGCCCTCCATCTCACTTGCCCCCTTCTCGTCAGCGTGTCTCTCCAGATGGGGAGGAAGGATGCTCTTCCCATCTTGTCACCTAAAACTCCCCTCCAACATGTCCCTGTTCCTCTGCCTGTCAGCAAGCAGCTCCAACACGGCCCCGCTGCCTCCTGTCCCTCCTCCTTGTCATGGAGCGGCTCCAAAGGACAGCAGTGGGGAGCACATGAGCAGTGCCCAGCAGTGTCCGGGTCTCGCAGGCAAATAAGGACACTGCCATGGCAGCACCGGGGAGACCTCCCTGTGATGCAACACTTCCAACTGTGACCTCAGCTCGTGTCACCTGGGGGCTCATTAGGTGACTGCCATGGAGATGGCACAGCAGAGAGGTTTCCTCTAACATCCTGGAAAGCAGTCACCTCCCCTCACCCCAGTTATTTTCCAAAAATTTCTGATAAATCCTGGAACATCTCCAGACGATTCCAAAGGCTGTGAAACATCTAAAATGGGGCACTGGAGAGGTCACTTCTGTGGGTCTGCACCGGCAGGTCTCTGCCTTGGGCAGACCTGTGTAGTAACCTGGGGTTGGAGGGTTGTTTTGGGGTTTGGCATTTTTCAGAGACAGGAGAAAAGTCAGGTGGGATGAAACAGCACAAAGCATGGCCACAAGCTGAGATGCTTTGGTGAGCCTCAAAACTGATAACTACTGTGGGTTGCTCTTTTTGTAGATGTAGGATGTAGGACAGTATGGGACAGGATGTAACCTTCCTCCTTGAGGCACCAAAGCAGGCTCTTTCTTTTTAAAAGTCCTCAGCAAGGTTTCTTGGTCTGCGGTTGTAAAGAGCAAATGTGCCCTTAGCACATATCATCCAGAGGGTTTTATCCAAGACCCTTGTCCCTGCCATGCTCCAAAGGCATGGGCGAGGCCAGTTTTCTCATGTCCAATGAATTTTGCCTAGCTTTCCTTCAGGCTGAGCCTGGGGAAAGCCATTTCTCATCTCTGGGGCTCAGCTGATCCATGGGCTTCTCAGCATGACCTTGAGGCAGTGCTTCTTTCCTGGGTACAGGTCCCTGACACCCTGGATCCCGCCTTGGACCCTAGCTCTCTTGGGGGCTGTACAGCCCTGGCACCCTGGATCTCCCACAGTTTTGACCCTGGGCTTCTCAGGACATGCCCACACACTGCAGGGCTGCTGCCCAGGCTCCGGTGCAGAGCCTATAAGGCAGTGCAATGCCTCGGGATCTTCATTTTGACTCATTCAGAAGTTTGTGAGGGGACCAGGCCTGCACTCTGCAGCTGCTGGAGTTTGAGAACATCCCTACAACCAACCTTCCTCCTCCTCCTTGTCTCTGCACAGTCCTGGAGTGACTTGCAGACGGGAGACTCCATGCTCCTTGAAGACTGTCAGAGATGGGACTCTCTTCCCCATGGGGAGGAGAGAGAGGGCCTTCACCAGCCCCATGCTGACTTTTCCACCCCCAGCCTTCACAGTTGTTTGGGCCTGGATCTGCCCACTTGCCTTCACCATGGTCATGGCTGCACTGAAGCCCATGAAGATGCCGGTGCTCCCACCTCAAACGGGCATCCACCCCGAAACTGGAGCCTGACCGGCCACAAAGGCATAGCCCATCCAGTGCCCTGGCCGTACAACCAAGGTCAGGGGTCTTGGCCMCAATTTCCCTGCTCCTCCGCTGCTCCTGGCACTGCTGCTGCTGTGCCCATGTCAAACCCTCCTGCCGCCAGACTGCCCCAGGCCCGAGGCAGCTCCAGCTCCCTCCAGGGCTGTGCTGGAGCCTTTCAGGAGCAGGCTGAGGTGGGGCTGGCACTGCCAGGGTGGGTTGGGAGAGGGCAACTCCCCTCTGCCACTCTGGGGCTGGGAATGGAGCTGGGCACAGCTTTTCCCTGGGGAGATCCCTGAGAAGCCGCTCCAGGGGATCCTCCAGCTCTGCCCTGGCAGCAGCACCAGCGCTCCAGGTGCCAGGATGGAAGTGCACAGAGGGTGGAAGGGGCATGGGCTGCCCAGGGGGAGCATCGAGACCTTGTCTGTGCATGCAGGGATGGAGTGAGGAAAGCCAGAGCTGGAGCTGCCACCAGAGACTTCGGATATGGAAAGGGCTGGGGTATTATTAAATGACTCTTAAATGATCCCCCAGAGTCTGAGAGGTCCAAGCACCCAGCCCCTGCCCAGCCCAGGCTGTGCCCAACATGGGGGTCAGCAGAGAGCTGTTCTCCAGCATCTGCCAGGCTCTGGTGCAGAAGAGAGGTCATGCAAGGCTGGTCTTTTCCCCTCCTTTGGGATACAGAGACCTGCAGGAGRATGGAGCTGGCTGGGGCCCACCCCAAAGCTGGGGTGAGCAGCCAATGCTGCAAGGGGGTGATGTGAGGGGATGCTCTGGGACGATGGCCCTGGGGCAGATGCCCCAGTGTGAACATGCAACACARGGAACAACCTGGGCTCTTTTCTCCTGCACCCACCATGTCCTGCTGCCTTTCCCAGCAGACATGCATTTGCCCTGCAAGCACACGGCTGTGTGCTCCCACACTGCYGTTCACACTCAGTAGCTGCCTGCTGCCATTTTTCCTCTCCCGGGCCCTTTYCAGCTCAGCCCAGACCCTCCCCACCTCTCCCCACCTCCCATGCCCTCTCCCCAGCCCACCCAGCAGAGCAGCCCAGGCTGGGGTGGCCCCACAGCAGTGCCCGCTGCAGGGGGCTGCAGAGCTCTGGGCACTCACCCCACATCCCCAGCCCCTCTGGAGGGCACAGCAGCTGCTGGGGGGAAGAGAGGGGTGTCAGGCTCCCCATCAGCCCCACACCTGGGGGCCAGCAATGGCACAAGGAAATGTAGGCCAGGCACTGCATGTTTCCACTGCTCTCATGACCAGAGATCCTTAACCCTGGCTGCCTGCAGCCCCTCTGGGCAGCCCCTCTCCCCAGGACAGCACAAGAGTCCTGGCCCCAGGGCTCCTCAGGCAGCTCCAGTGACAGAGCAGCCTGCCCGGAGCTGACACACACAGAAACAGGTTTTCATTTATTCCCCCCACACACACACACACAAACACACAATTGCACCTTTGCTCCTCTCTGGAGACATCCCTGCTCCCCAGAGAGCCTTTTCCCAGATGAGCGTGTCCGTGCTGGCCCGGCAAGCCGTTCCTGCACCCCTGCCCTGTGCTCCCTGCAGGGCCCTGGGCTGGCGGTGGTGTTCTGCAGGATGAGCAGGCTGTGGGGCCCCGGGGTGACTCCTCAMAGGCCATGTTGGTCAGGGCAGAGCSAACTGGACCAGCATCATTGCACCTGACAAACCCTCCCCAGCATCTGTGGCTGTGGAGGATGCTTGGAGCAATCACAGCATGTGTTTGAGCATTGCTCAGGATGGGTTCAGAGGTGTCATTAGACCCAGCCCACTCCCTCTCCTGAGATTGCAGAACTCTGATTTGGAGCATTCCTCAGTTTGGCCCCTCACCTTTGGGTGACTCCRCTTGGTTTTGGGAGTCTCCACTCACTGCCCACTGCAGGCACAAACTGTCCCTGGAGATCCCCTCTGCTCTCCGGGTGGCTCCATATTGCCTTCCAGAAGGATGGGCATCTGTCACCAGCCCCCTAATACGTGGGACAGTCCCTGGCAGAGACCTCTTGACCACTCACCGTCTYCAGAGGCACTGGGTACCCACTGTGCACCCTAACACATCACCCTATGARCACATCCCCCTTAGCCCATGGAAAASCCAGGCACAGCAACAGGGCCTTTTCATGTTCAATTCCCTGAGCACATTCTCATCTCCAGCTTCGGAAGAAGACCCATTGTTTAGGCACAGGACTAAGGAGATCCCCTTTTATTACAGAGATGCTACTTGGGAGGTCAGCTCTAATACAGTGGTCCTCAGATTTATAGAAGGCCTCTGAGTCAGATCGATGGGGTTTGTGCCTCTGGAGAGGTGGGAGGAATTCAGACATTCGTGTACAAACATGACTATCACAGGCAGAACTCCCAAAGCACAAGAGCTATCTGAGATAAACTGGGAATTGCTTGTGAGGAGAGATGGGCAGCTCATTGCTGCTGACATCGTACCAGCTGAATCAGTTTGTTCAGTGCATCCTTGAGCTCCTTGTTCCTCATGCTGTAGATGAGGGGGTTCAGAGTTGGAGGTACCATCGAATACAGAACAGTCACCACCAGATCCAGAGCTGGGGAGGAGGTCGAGGGGGGCTTCAGGTAGGCAAACATGCCAGTGCTGACAAACAGGGAGACGACGGCCAGGTGAGGGAGGCACATGGAAAAGGCTTTGTGCCGKCCCTGCTCAGAGGGGATCTTCAGCACGGCTGTGAAGATCTGCACGTAGGACAGCACAATGAAAATGAAACACCCAAACATTAAACAGGCAGTAACCACAAGAAGGCCAACTTCCCTGAGGTAGGAGTCTGAGCAGGAGAGCTTGAGGATCTGGGGAACTTCACAGAAGAACTGGTCCACTGTGTTGTCTTGGCAGAGTGGTATTGAAAATGTGTTAGCAGTGTGCAGCACAGCAGTGAGAAAACCACTGGCCCAGGCAGCTGCTGCCATTTTGGCATAAGCTCTGCTGCCCATGATGGTCCCATAGTGCAGGGGTCTGCAGATGGCAACGTAGCGGTCATAGGCCATGACTGTGAGAAGAGAATACTCTCCTCCAAACAAGAAGAAGACAAGGAAGACCTGGGCAGCACATCCCGAGAAGGAAATGGCCCTGGTGT
>PTFA01000803.1:21723-33727 GCA_003342895.1 Casuarius casuarius | reverse complement strand
CCCCCCCCCCCGTGAACGTGCTGTGCGGCTGCCTTAGGGATGAAGGTCAAGCTTGCTTGGGAAGAGCTCTTGCCTGTGAACGCTGGCTGTTCGGACAGGCATCTGAGCATTCCAGCATTCTTAGGAGGAAGCTTTGAGTATGCCTGGTCTTATTATCGCTGGGGGAGGATGGCAAGATGGAAGGGCCTCGAGAGACAAGCTTGTCATGCCCAGAGCGCTTGACTGTGAGTACTGACAGGGGTGAGAGACACGCTTGAGCAGAGTGGCACTCCTAGCAGTATGATGGGACTGCTGTCGACAGGCAAAGAAGACAAGCCGTGAATGTGTTGTTGGGCTGCCTAAGCATGCAGAGCAAGCTTGTTGGGGCAGCTTTTTTTTTTTTTTTTTGCCTGTGAGGCCTGGCTGTTCCGACAGTTGTCTGAGAAGTCTGGCATTCTTAGGAGGAGGCTTTGAGTACGCCTGCTGTAATTGTCAACGGAGAGCCGGGCTCGTCTCACAGGACTGCCAGAGACAAACTTGGCGTGCCCAGACCTCTTGCTCCAGAGTTCCGTCTCTCTGGACAGGCGTCCGAGCAGGCTTGCTTTCTTAGGAATCAGCCTGCTGTAATTGTCGACTGCGCTCACAGGCAAGAGAGCTGCCCCACCGAGCTTGCTCTTCAGGCTCAGGGCAGCCCCACAACACGTTCCCAGCTCGCGTTCTTTGCCTGTCGACACAAACAGCAGGCCTATTCCACCTTACTGCTCGGAGTGCCACACTGCTCAAACGCCTCTTTCCTCGTCAGTACTCACAGGCAAGCGCTCTGGACATGACAAGCTTGTCTCTTGAAGCTCACAAGAAGCCCCCATCTCGCCCTCCTCCCCTATCGACAATTGCAACAGGCGTACTCAGGGCTGCCTCCTAAGAATGCCAGACTGCTCTGATGCCTCTTGGACCAGCAGATGGTGTGATGGTATGTCTTCTGAGGCTGCCCAAAACTCTTTTCCAGCTGGTGTCCAGAATTCTTGCTTGTGATTACCGATGGGGACAGAAGCATTTGTACAGTGTGGCACTCCGAGCAGTAAGGTGGGAATAGGTCTGCTGTAAGTGTCGACAGGCAAAGAAGGCGAGCCGTGAACACATTGTGAGGCTGCTCTAAGCAAGAAAACATGCTTGGTTGGCGGATCTCTTGCCTGTGAGCCCTGTCGACAATTAGAGCAGATTTACACTTTAGAAAGCTCGCCGGCTCAGAGCCTGTCCGGCAGCTGGCACTCACAGGCAAGAGTGCTGCGCACAACAAGCTTTTCTCTGGGAGCGCAACAAAATGAGCCCGTCTTGCCATCTTCCCCTGTTTACACCAGGCGTACTCACGGCTTCCAGATTGCTCAGATGGTGCTCCGAACAGCCAGGGTTCACAGGCCGAGAAGCTGCCCCACCAAGCTTGCTTTTCATGCCTATGGCAGCTCCACAACACGATCACAGTTTGCCGCCTTTGCCTGCTGACACTTACAGTCTGCCTAGTCCCAACGTACTGCTCGGAGTGCCACACTGTTCAAACGCTTTTCTCTCCGTGAGTATTCACAGGCGAGCCTTCTGGGCACAGGACAAGCCTGTCTCTGGCAGCCCCACAGGACGTCCACATTTTGCCATCCTCCCCATCAACAATTACACCAGACTAACTCTTTAGAAACCTCTCCTAGTCAGAACCTGCTCCGGACAGCGGGCACTCACAGGCAAGAGTGCTCTGAGCACGACGAGCCTGTCTCTGGCAGCACAACAAAACGAGCCCGTCTTGTGATCCTCCACCATCGACAATTACACCAGGCGTCCTCACAGCTTCCTCCTAAGAATGCCAAAATATTCAGTGGCCCGTCCGAACAGCCAGAGCTCACAAGCTCGATCTGCATATCTAAGGCAGCCCTACAAGAGGTTTGCAGTTTACCTGCCTCTCCTCGGCACAATTAGAGCAGGCAAGCCCTGCCGTAAGTCTCGCCAGGAAAGGAAGGCCCTCCTCCGTGAACATGCTGTGCGGCGGCCTTAGAGATGAAGGTCAAGCTTGGTTGGGAAGAGCTCTTGCCTGTGAACCCTGGCTGTTTGGACGAGTGTCTGAGTCTTCTGGCATTCTTAGGAGGCAGCTTTGAGTTGGCCTGATCTTATTATGGATGGGGAGGACGGCGAGATGGAGAATTCTGCGAGGCTGCTGAACACAAGGTTGGTGTGCCCAGAATTCTGGCCTATGAGTGCTGACAAGTGCGAGAGGCGTGTGATACCTGTGGCAATCCCAGGAGTGGTGTGGGAAGAGGCCTGCTGTAAGTGTCCACAGGGAAGGAAAGCGAGACCTGGACTTTTTGTCAGGCTGCCTGAGGCAAGCCTGTAGTACCCAGAGCTCTTCCTTTCTGATTCCACTTCTGCCACGACGGGTGTCTGAGCTGGCCGGCATTCTCAGGAGCAAGGCTTGTGAGTAGCCATGGTGTAAAGGGCCAAAAAGGCGCTCACCTAGGAAGAGAGCAGGGAATATTTTGTGGGCTGCCAAAGGCAAGCTTGGCATGCCCAGAGCTCTTGCCTAGCAGCCCTTGCTGTTCGGACAGGCATCTGAGCACTCTGTCATTCTTAGGAGGAAGCTGTGAGTATGCATGGTGTAATTGTCGACGGGGGAGGAAGGCGAGATGGGTACTTCTTATGGGCTGCCCGAGGCAAGCTTGGCATACCCAGCAGCCTTTGCTCGTTGGAGAGCCATTTGAGCAATGTGGCATTCCTAGGAGGAAGGCGGGAGCTGGAGTGCTTTTAATGTCGACAGGAAAGGAAGGCAAGCCTACATCTTGTTGCGGGACTGCCTTAGGCATGCAGGGGAAGCTTGGCTGGGCCTAGCTCTTGCCTGTGAGCCCTGACTGTCGGTGGAGGCGTTGGAGCGGTGTGGCACTCCTAGGCATTCAGTGGGAATAGCCCTGCTGTAAGTGTCAACTGGCAAGGAAGGCAGCTGTGAACGTGTTGTGGGGCTGCCCTAAGCATGAAAAGGAAGCTTGGTTGGGTAGCTCTCCTGYCTGTGCCCCTGCCGACAAATACTCTTAAGAAAGCTCATAAGATTCGACTGGCAAAGAAGGCGAACCGTGAATGTGTTGTTGGGCTGCCCTAAGCATGCAGAGCAATCTTGGGGGGGGGAATCCAGCTCTCTTGCCTGTGAGACCTGTTGATAATTACACCAGGCTTACGCTTTAGAAAGCTCGCCTGCTCAGACGCCTGTCCGGCAGCTGGCACTCACGGGCAAGAGTGCTGGGCACGACAAGCTTGTCTCTGGGAGCACAACAAAACGAGCCCGTCTCGCCATCCTCCCCATCGACAAGTACACCAGGCGTACTCACAGCTTCCGCCTAAGAATGCCAGACTGCTCAGACGACTGTCCGAACAGCCAGAGCTCACAGGCAAAAAAGTTGGCCCAACAAGCTTGCACTGCATGCTTAGGGCAGCCCCACAACACGTTCACGACTTGCCTTCTTCACCTGCTGACACTTACAGCCCGCTGATTCCCAACCTACTGCTAGGAGTGGCACACTGCTCAGAAGCCTTTCTCCSCTGTCATTACTCRCAGGYGAGTGTTCTTGGCACAACAAGCTTGTCTCTGGAAGCCCCACAGGAAGTCACATTTCGCCATCCTCCCCCATCAACAATTACACCATGCTTAGTCTTAAGAAGGCTCGGTTGCTCAGATGCTTCTCCGGACACCCGGCACTCACAGGCAAGAGATCTGGGCAGGAGAATCTTGTCTCTGGCAGGGCCACAAAAAGAGCCGGGCTCGCCATCCCCCCCATCGACAATTACACCAGGCGTACTCAAAGCTTCTTCCTAAGCACGACAGACTGTTCCGATGGCTGTCCAAACAGCCAGCCCTCACAGGCTTGATCTGCATATCTAAGGCAGCTCTACAACAGGTTCGCAGTTTGCCCASCTCTTCCCTCCACACTTAGAGCAAGCAAGCCCCTCTGTTTCGCCAGGAGAGGATGGCCACTCAGGAACATACTGTGCGGTGGCCTTAGGGATGAAGGCCAAGCTTGGTTGGGAAGAGCTCTTGCCTGTGAGCCCTGACTGCTCGAACGGACCACTGAGTATTCTGGCATTCATAGGAGGAAGCGCTGAGTACGCCTGGTGTGATTGGCGACACAAGTGAATGGCGAGCTGGGCATATCTGGTGGGGCTACCAGAAGCTCTTTTCCAACTCGTGTCCAGAATTCTTGCCTGTGAGGACTGACGGGGTGAGAGGCGTTTGCACAATGTGGCACTCCTCAGAGTAAGGCGTGAGTATGGGTGCTCTAAMTGTGGACAGGCGAGGAAGGCAACTGTGAACGTGTTGTGGGCCTGCCGTGGCTTAGCAGGTCATGTGTGGTGGGGACGAGCTCTTGCTTTTGAGCCCTGGTTGATCGCAAAGGCATCTGAACATTTTGGCATTCTTAGGAATAAGTTGGGAATAGCCAGGGTGTAAAGGCCAAAAGGCCCTCACCTAGGAAGAGAGCAGGGAATACTTTGTGGGCTGCCAAAGGCAAGCTTGGCATGCCCAGAGCTCTTGCCTAGCAGCCCTTGCTGTTCGGACAGGCGTCTGAGCACTCTGGCACTCCTAGGGGTAAGTTGTGAGTGTGCCTGGTGTAATTGTCAATGGGGGAGGAAGGCGAGATGGGTACGTCTTGTGGGGCTGCCCGAGGCAAGCTTCGCATRCCCMGARCTCYTGCCCAGCAGCCCTTGCTCGTTGGATAGCCATTTGAGCAATGTGGCATTCCTAGGAGGAAGGCGGGARTAGGCGTGCTWTTAATRYCGACAGGAAAGGAAGGCAAGCCTACATCTTGTTGTGGGCCTGCCTTAGGCATGCAGGGGAAGCTTGGCTGGGCCTAGCTCCTGCCTGTGAGCCCTGACTGTCGGTGGAGGCGTTGGAGCAGTGTGGCACGCCTAGGCGTTCGGTGGGAATAGCCCTGCTGTAAGTGTGGACCGGCGAGGAAGGCAGCTGTGAATGTGTTGTGGGACTGCCCTACACATGCAGGTCAAGCTTGCTTGGCAACAGCTCTTGCTTGTCAGCGCCGGCTGTTCAGACAGGCAGCTGAGCAGGCAGGCATTCTTAGGAGGAAGCTGTGAGTGGATGCAGTGTAAGTGTCCACAGGGGAGGATGGCGAGATGGGCACGGCTCGTGTGGCTGCCGGAGGCAAGCTTGGCGTGCCCAGGGCTCTGATCCATGTGAACTGAGAGGCGGGAGAGTTTGAGCAGTTTCGCACTCTTAGGAGAAAGGTGGGAATAGGCCTGGTGTTATTGTCGACTTGGGGCACGGGTGGCAATGTCCTGGAGCTGCCCTAGCCTGATTCTGATTAACTCTAGATGGTCGCAGTGCAATATTCCTTAATATTGAACTCCTTTGGAAGGAGTCCTGCTTTGCGAATTTCACTGGGTAGGAGCCCTTTCTCGCCTTCCCGGATTGTTGCAACTGGTCCGGATTGTGTCCCTTTGGCTTGGATACAATGGAACGCCAAAGAAACATTATTTTGAGCTCCTCCTGATGCAACTAAGGAAGCTGATGATCTTTTCTTCTTYGAGYGCCCATTGAGGTAGACATCTGAGATGAGCACCGCTGATTACTTCCAAGAGTTAATAGGCATGAGTGTAATGGCTTTGCTTTGTCTAATCTAGACACATCTCTGTTTGTGGCACTTATTCACTAATGCCTAAGCATCAATGCTATTTAGAACTCCTAATCCTGGCACTGTAACACCACTGACATCCTTTCTTTCTCGCCAGTTGGCGCTTCAGGTCYGCTTGCGTAACCATTCCAGCCATCYGGTGTAAGCTATATTTAAAAATGGCAGACAGGATGGTTTAATCATAGACATGCTCTCTTGCCTGAGTAACGCTACAAGTTTTAGAGCCCACAAAGGGTTCAACAGTAACTTTTGTGTTCCGGTTGATTTAACTCCGTGGGAGCTCTGCGGAGATGATCGGGCTGTTCCTGCAGTGACTGGAGGGGAAGTCAAAATGGAGAGCATTGGGGAAGTGGTTAAAGCGGGAGAGAGTGTTGAAAGCCCGTTCCTGAGAGTGCAAGGTAGAACTAATGGAGTAGACTTACAAGTTATACTCCCATTACAAGAGCGTTCGTTAGAACACATGACCGGGGTCTGCCGGGACCCGGGCAATGTAAGGCGGAAGTTTTCAGCAAAATCATCTCTCCGGCACCAGGCGAGGAATGTCTTACCTGGCCAGCCAGAGTCACTACAATTTGTAGTTAGTGACACACTGGACTTAGTTTTGGGTAACGTCTTGTTCCCATTTTTATCCAGATGGGATGCTCCGCCAGGGCTTCTGCCTGTACTTGCCTCACCTTCAACATGGTAGGCACTGAAACGTGCTGTCAACTCGGTGGATGTGCTATTTGATACAAATAGGAACAGTAGCGTTCCTCATTTGCTTCCCAAATTGCTTCTCCTCGATTTTGTCTGCAACACATTTTACCCACAGATTGTTTTTTTGCTAGGGAGGTTAAACAATACTCTAGTACAAGCAAAAAGGTCACGACAACAACTAATAACACAAGCAAGDGTTACACGCCACACTTTGTAACGTTTAATGTCCAGTATGGCTTAGCTCATGTGGTGCTGCCAAGAGCTTCCGGTCCACTCAACCACTTTACATATGACTGATTGGAGCCAATTTTATTTACCTGGAAGTTTAACAGTGAAATAAGAACTCAACAGTACAGTGTAGGGGCCTCCCGAGATTTGGTTGCACTTTGGACTTTCAGGTGAATATTTGTACCAACCCCTTATGTCCAGGCTGGATATCGTGTGCTTGCACGTCACCTGGTACTGACGGGGCCCACGGAGCTTTTCCCCTACCTTTTGTAAGTGTAATTTGCTCATCTCCACCCAAGAGGTTGCTTTTAGCCTGAGTTGCCCGCTGTGGCTAAAGGTCTCCCAAAAAGAATTTCCGCTGGCACTAGTCTTAGAGGCTATGACGGAGGATTCTGAAGATCCCGTAGCGCTGTTTAGGGCTGCTGGTAAAAATGACCTCACTAACTCAACCAGCAGCTATTGGTCTGCCACTTGCCGATCAGGCACTGAGGCAGAAGTGAGCTCCAAAGCACAGGCAGGAGTCATGGCGTTCGGAGTGCCTCATCAGGCACTGAGGTCAAAGGGACCTCACAAGCACAGCCAGCAGCTCTGGGCCTGCCATGGCGCATCAAGCATGGAGAAAGAAGTGACCTCCCAAGCAGACCAGCAGCCATGGGTGTGGCAATGCCTAATTAGGCATGCAGGTCAAAGTGACATCATAAGACACAACCAGCAACCATGGGCCTGCCACTGTCCTTTTTGGCAAGGAGACACAAGTAGCCTCACAAGCCCAGCCAGGAGGCATGGCCCTGCCACGGGCCTATCAAGCACTGAGGCAGAAGCAACCTCACAGGCAGAGCAAGGACTGATGGGCCTGCCTGGCCTATCAGGCCATGAGGCAGAAGTGACATGACTATCTCATCCAGCAGTGGTGGGCCTGACAATATCATTTCAGGCAGAGGGTCAAGTGATATCACAGAACGTTGAAGGACCATAGAGAAAAGGCACTTGGAGGCATGAGCACTGGGGAAAAAAAGGGCACTAGGAGGCCATGCACTGCAAAAATATGCACGTGGAGGACACTATACTGGAAAAAAGGCACTTGGGGGACTGAGCACCGCAAAAAAAAAGCACTCGGAGCCCCTGCAGGGAGAAAAAACGGTACTCAAGGGTCCCTGCAGAAGAAAAACATGTACTTGGAGGCTGCTACAATACAAAAAAAGGCGCTCGGAGGCCCCTACACCACACAAAAAGGCTCTTGGAGGCCCTTGCACCAGAAAGAAAGGCATTCGGAGGCCCCTGCAGTGGAAAAAACAAGCAGTTGGAGGCTTCTGCACCAGAAAAACAGGCACTTGGAGGCCCATGGATGGCCAAAAAGGCACTCAGAGGCTGCTACACCGCAAAAAAAAGGTGCTTAGCGGTGCCTGCACCACAAAAAAAGGTACTGGGAGGGCCCTGCACTGCAAAAAAAGGCACTCAGAGGCCCCTACACTGCAAAAAAGGGCACTCAGAGGCCTGTACACTGGAAAAAGGCACTCAGAGGTGGCTACAGCACAAAAAAAGGCACTCTGAGGACACTGCACCAGAAAAGAAGGCACTCAGAGGAGACTATACCACAAAAAAAACCACTCAGAGGCCACTGCACTGGAAGAAAGGGCATTCAGAGGCCCCTACACTGGAAAAAAACACACTTGGAGGCTACTGCACGGCAAAAAAAGTCACTCGGAGGACCCTACGCTGCACAAAAAGGCACTCGGACACCACTGCACCACAGAAAACAGTACTCAGAGGACACCACAATGCAAAAGAAGGCACTTGGAGGCCACTGCACCGGAGAAAAAGCACTCGCAGGGCCATGCACCGCAAAAAAAAAGGCACTCGGAGACCACTGCACTGGAAAAAAAGGGCACTCGGAGGCCACTACACTGCAAAAAAAGGCACTTGGAAGACCCTACACTGGAAAAGAAGGCACTCGGAGGCTGCAACACTACAAAAACAGGCACTAGGAGGCCACTACACCACAAAAAAAGGAACTCAGAGGCCCCTGCACTGCAAAAAAAAGGCACTCGGAGGCCCCGCACCAGAAAAGAAGGTACTCAGAGGCCCCTGCACTGCAAAAAAAGGCATGCGGAGGCCCCTGCAGCAGAAAAAAATGCACTTGGAGGCTGCTACAATGCAGAAAAAGGCACTTGGAGGACCCCTGCACCCCCCAAAAGGCACTCGGAGGCCACTACACCGCAAAAAAGGCACTTGGATGCCCCTAACCTGGAAAAAACGGCACTCGGAGGAAGCTACACCACAAAAAAGGCACTTGGAGGTCCCAACACCTGAAATAAAGGCACTCAGGGGACCCTAACCTGGAAAAAAGGGCACTCAGGGTCCACCACACTGCGAAAAAAGGCACTTGGAGGCCCCATCACTGAAGAAAAGGCACTTGGAGGCCCCGTCACCAAAGAAAAGGGCACTCGGAGGCCACTACACCGCAAGAAAAGGCCCTGGAGGCCACTACACCGGAAAAAAAGGCACTCGGAGGCCCCTGCACCACAAAAAAAGGCACTCGGTGGCCCCTACAGCACAATAAAAGGTACTCGGCAGGCCCTGCACTACGAAAAAAGGCACTCGGAGGCCTGTACATGGGAAAAAGGGCACTCGGAGGGTGCTACACTGCCAAAAAAGGCACTCAGAAGCCCCTGCACCACAAAGAACGGCACTCGGAAGCCCCTACACTGGAAAAGAAGGCACTCGGTAGCCCCTACACCACAGAAAAAGGTACTCGGATGCCTCTACACTGGAAATAGGGGCAGAAGGTGCAGTGGCCTCCGAGTGCCTTTTTTCCCATGTACAGGCCTCCGAGTGCCTTTTTCTTGTGGTGTAGGGGCTCAAAGGTCAAAGTGACCTCACAAGCACAGCCAGCAGCCATGGCCGTGATAGGGGCCTATAACGCACAGAGGCACAAGTGATGTCACAGGAAAGGCCAGCAGCCTTGGGCCTGAAGCTTGCCTCTCAGAAATGGAGGCCGAAGTGAGGTCACATGCACAGCCAGCAGCCACGGCCTTGCAACTTGCCTCTCAGGCACGGAGGCAGAAGTGACCTCAAAAGCACAGCCAGGAGGCATGGGCCTCCTATTGGCCTGTGAAGCCCGCAGGCAGAATTGATCTCAAGGAGAGCAGCAGCCACGTGCTGCCCCTGGCCTAGAAGACATRGAGGTGGAAGGCACCTTCGAAGAACAGCCAGGGCATACAGGCCTGCCAGGCGCCTCTCACGCCCTGAGGCAGAAGTGACCTGACAAGCACAGCCGCAGCCATGGTCCTCTCCGACACTGAGGCAGAAGTGAGGTGCCTACCTCAACCAGCAGCCAGGGGCCTGCCACTGGCCTGTGAGGCCCTCAGGCAGAAGGGACCCCAGCAGCCCAGGCAACAGCCATTAGCCGGCAGTGGCCTCTGAGGCATGCAGGAAGAAGAGCCCTGCCAAGCAGAGCCAGCAGCCAGGGGCCTGCCACTGGCCCTTTAGGCACGGAGGCAGAAGTGACCTCCCAAGACATAGTCAGCTTGTCATGCGACTTCTCCCTTAGTGCTTCCTCTGATCCTTCCAGGCCCCTGCCTGCTGGCTCTGCTTGTGATGTCACTTCTGCCTCCATGCCTAAAGGGCCAGTGGCAGGCTCCTGGCTGCTGGCTGTGCTTCTGCGCTCAATTCTGCCTGCGTACCTGCAAGGCCAGTGGCAGGCCATGGATCCTGGCTATGTTTGCGAGGTCACTGCTGCCTCTGGGCCTGCCAGGCCAGGCCAGGGGCAGGCCATGGCTGCTGACTGTGATGGTGAAGTCACTTCCCCCTCAGTGCGTGAGAGGCTAAGGGCAAAGCCATGGCTGCTGGCTGAGGCAGTGAGGTCACTTCTGCTTCAGTGCCTGCCAGGCCAGGAGCAGTCCCATGGCTTCGGGCGCTACTTCCGAGCTCACTTCTACCTCAGGGCCTCTGAGGCCAGAGGCAGGCCCAGAGCTGATGCACTTGTGATGGCACCTCTGCCTCAGGGCCTTCTTAGCGAGTGCCAGGCCCATGGCTGCTGGCTGTGCTTGTGAGGCCACTTCTGCCTCCGTGCCTCAGAAGCCAGTGCCTCACCCATGCCTCTTGGTCTGCTTAGGAGGTCACTTCTGCCTCCCTCATTGCCTCACAGGCCAGTGGCAGCACCATGGCTGCTGGCTGTGCTGCTGAGGTCACTTCTGCCACTGTGCCTAAAGGGCCAGTGGCAGGCGACTGACTACTGCTTGTGCCTGGGAGGTCACAGCAGCCTCCGTGTCTCATAGGGCAGTGGCAGGCCCATGGCTGCTGGCCTTGCTGGTGAGGTCACTTCTGCCTCTGTTCCTTAGAGGCTGCTGTCACACCCAAGGCTGTTGGCTTTGCTGGTGAGGGCACTTCTGCCTCTCTGCCTGATAGGGCCATTGCAGGCCCATGGCTGCTGGCTGGGCTTGTGAGGTCACTTGTGTCTCCAGGCCAGAAAGGGCAGTGGCAGGCCTATGGCTGCTGGTTGTGCCTTGTGATGTCACTTGTGCCTCCGAGCCTAAAGGGACTGTGCCAGGCCCATGGCTACCGGTGTGCTTGTGAAGTCCCTCTGCCTCAGCGCCTGCTTGGCCACTCCCAGTCCCAATGCTGCTGCCTGTGCTTGTGATGTCACTTTGACCTGCATGCTTAATTAGCCATTGCCACACCCATGGCTGCTGGTCTGCTTGGGAGGTCACTTCTTTCTCCATGCTTGATGCACCATGGCAGGCCCAGAGCTGCTGGCTGTGCTTGTGAGGTCCCTTTGACCTCAGTGCCTGATGAGGCACTCCGAACGCCATGACTCCTGCCTGTGCTTTGGAGCTCACTTCTGCCTCAGTGCCTGATTGGCAAGTGGCAGGCCAATGGCTGCTTGCTGAGGTAGTGAGGTCACTTGTACCTCAGTCTCTGATTGGCCAGTGGCAGGCCCATGGCTGCTGGCTGAGGTACTGCAGTTACTTCTGCCTCAGTGTCTGATAGGCCAGCTGCAGGGCCATGGCTGCTGGCTGCACTTGTGAGGTCACTTTCTCCTTAGTGCCTCAAAGGACATTGGCAGGCCCACGGCTGCTGGCTGTGCTGGCGAGGTCATTTCTGCAAAAGCTTTTGGCTTTGCAGGGGCCTCCGGGTGCCTTTTTTTGTGGTATAGCGGCCTCTGAGTGCCTTTTTTTTGTGGTGTAGGGTCCACCGAGTGTGGAGGATGATCTGGAGGAAAACGGACATGTGAGCAATCCAGCCCTAATGCTAATAGCAAGAGTGTGAAAGCAGGTTTTGCGGCCTACCGGTAAGGTTACTAGAGGGCATGCAGTGTGGTGAGAAGCTGTCCTTGGAACGAGAAAAACAACTCCCAGATGTTCAGTGAGAAACTTACGGGCTTAGGGGAGTTTCTTTGCCTCCTCGTAGACAGTCATGCTATCCAATCACAT
>PTFA01000802.1:0-40104 GCA_003342895.1 Casuarius casuarius | reverse complement strand
AGAAGATATCAATGCAGCATCTCCAACACACCCGCCAATTCATTAAGACAGACTAACAGGAAACATGGGTCACAGCACTGTTGTTATAACAGTTGATATTTATTAAGACTATGCTCTGCAAATTTTCACAGAAATGTGAAAATCTGCAAAGGAGCTTATCAGAAAACAGCCTTTGGTGTTGAAACAAAGCCAGCAGTCACCCTGAGCAAGAATGAGAAATGAGTATGTTGAAAAGCAGCTGCTGCTGAAGCTGCCTGCAAAAACAGGCCTTAATTTGTATCTGCTCAAGATAAAAGCATTGAACAGTTTGAAAGGGAACAAAACACCTTGATTTGGAGAAAGGTGGACATGTAGTTGATCATTCACTGTAAGAGGGAAGTAAAGTAGCTCTATCAATTCATCCTCTTCTCTTTAGTATCCATAATTAACTAACAATGACATCTTCTGGTTCATCTGTATTTTATACAGGGATCCACTATCCAGCTTTTTATCTGTTCTCGTCTTCCTAACAAACTACCACAGAATTCCAAAGCAATAACTGGAATGAGGGTGGAGTGGAGTGGGAGGAAGTCAGAGTATACAACATTAGACCAAATTCTGCATAGTCAGGAAAGTGGCAGCCTCATTAGGTTTTTCAAAGCCAGGGCAAAGCTGGGATAGATGAACTGTAATTCAGGAGGAAGGCCAGAAAAAGGATCACTTGGCTTTGCAGATAATGTCATTTTGAATTGACACCAGTAAATTATGGATATTTCTGTAAGGTGTTGACAGTTGGTAATTGAATAGATGAGAAACATTTCCCTCAGTGATGGAACTAGGGACCTATGCTTCAATAAGATTTTGACAGTTTCTAAAAGCCAAGATTTTTATACAAACTTTCCCAGTGAGAAGAACTGAAAACTTCTTAGTCTGGGAGCTGAACCACCTTTGCTGTTTCTATAATAATACTTACCAGCTTTGTGTGTGAGCAGGGCCTAAGAAAACATTAATCTAAGCTCTGAAACCTACACAATAATCCTTTGCAAGTTTATAGATGTGAACTAAAGCCCAGGTTCAAACCTGTGATTGAGAAGTGCAACTGAAAAATGCAGCCAGGGGTTGCTCAGAGCCTCAAATATACATGTTGGCTGCACTATGTCTTTAATCATGTTTTATCTATTTACCATTAGAGTATTGCAATACAGATAACATTTTATCATTGTGCATGAACAAAACTTTGAGAAAACACCTCCTTGAAGAATCAGAAGATTTTGAGAGTTGGACAAGAAGAAATGCATGCGTGGGGTACATGTTTACCAAATTGAATGTGCAAAAAAGTTTAACCACAGGTAGTGTTTTGATATGTGTGGAAAATCCTAGTCTAACTGACTTGCAAGCAGAATTTGAACCCAGAAAACAGAAATCAAAACCAGGTGTGTTAGATTTGCAGCCTTTGGTAACAAAAACCCTCTTTTGCAGGGCAAAATTTAGCAGTCTCCCTTCCCCCCCCAGCCCTGCCACACATACTACACTCTAAGGTGTCAGAATATAGTGAAAGCTTTATTTGTTTAATCCTTCTTTCTCTAAAAGGAAGCATGTGTTGCTACTTTGTAATGGTTTTCCTTGCTTTTTCCTATAAGAACACAGTTAGCTAGACTGGTAGTAAATGTGGACATCTTTAAGACTTCTTAGTCAATCTAGTGTCCTTCAATATTGGAGGAAGTGGGAATTTGAATGTCAGTGATGGATTTAATAACACATTTGTGGAACAGAGGAAGGCAAGAGTGATGTCAGTGTTCTTCAGTAGCCCCACGCTGCTCAGTCCTTTCTAGATACATGATTTCTCAAGTCAGTGAAACAAGAGTGCTCTCTCTGCCTGTGTCATCTAGGACCCTAAATTCTTTCAGGTCAAGATCCAATAAGAATCCCAGGTTGCATGGTAGAGGTGAATGAGCTGTTACAGAGAGGAATGAATAAGTCACACATGGGCATCTAGTATTTGGATGCTCAACTAAGTGTCATTTGAGATGTTCTAGGGATTCTGCCTCACCATCACCTGTGGCTCCAGCACAAATCTTTGCTGATCCACTGTGAAAGCCTTTGTTCTCTAAAAGTGTCTTAGCACAAGGTGCCTATGATCAGGCAACTTCCCACTGAGATCATGGAGTAACCTCCATACTTCAAGTGTCTGTAAATTAAGATTGAAGGAACTACAACTGTGAACTGTCATCTCTCTCTTCTCTTCTCCCCTTCCAGATGTTACTCCATCTCCTTCAGTCTACAGGCTGACCTCTAAAGATGACGAAAGTTTGGAAATGTGCCTTATCACAGATTACTCCCCTGAAAAGCTTG
The DNA here is from genome assembly GCA_003342895.1 of Casuarius casuarius. Classification (NCBI taxonomy): domain Eukaryota; kingdom Metazoa; phylum Chordata; class Aves; order Casuariiformes; family Casuariidae; genus Casuarius; species Casuarius casuarius. Next base: position 37,773 of record PTFA01000802.1, on the reverse strand, counting down.
CACCTAACATGAATGCAGGGAAGACAGATGCTGTTGTGGAGGTGGTAACATCTGAGAACAAACAGGAAGCAAGCTACTTGTCAACCTACTGGGCCAAGAAAAATGAAATGCAGTGCAGCACAAAGCACGAAGGGTTTGGAGAGCTGGAAGGCGAGGATCCTGAAAGTGGTAATGTGATTGTGATATGTGTGCATGGGGCTAGGGATGATCTGGTCTCTGTGCAATTAGTATGAGCAAGACCTGAGCAAGTCCCACAAACTCTGCAGGCAATGCTGAACTATGTTCCCTCGTGGAGGAGGAATGGTGTTCTGTTGCTTCTAAAAGGTTTTCTTTTACCCTCTTCCTCAGCGGAAACAAGACTAAGGGTCTAAGACTGGTGCAGTCACAGGAGAGAGATCTCAAAATCAGACTGTAGAGGACATAAAACTTGAATTTGCTTTGTTTGATGCAACGCAAGTGCTTGATTAGATCTTATCATAGGCTTGCCCAGAAAATAGCAGAAATGAGTGTTTATGGGAAGCGGTAATGACCGGACACTCTAACCCAACCTGTCTAAGTAGAGACATCTTTATGAACTTCTGACGAAGTCCATTACTAATTAACTTTGTTGTTACTATCTGCAGGTGCCAGCACTGTCTGTGTAACAGAAGTGTCTCAACACTTCAGGACAGGTATGAACAAAGCATTTTAAGTGTAAAGCTTGGCCTGCTTAGACCTTAGCCTTCCTATTTTGGCTAATGTTCTCTTGCCCTCCCTGTCTGCAGAATTCCTGTTGCAGCAAAAAGCGCAGACTGTGAATTTCCAAATGGGTAACACAGGATTTAAACATGAAACCTGGAAGTCATTTGGTTTAATGTGGACTTCCAGATCTGAGCTGGCCATTTTATGTGACCACTGTAGTCAATGGACATATATTCTAGCTAGGTCTTACCAAATAACCATTCCCTACCCTATAAGCTTCTGTAAAATGATTTCAGCTACAGATTTAAGGCAGCTTTAGTGAATGTCTGTATTTCAGACTTCARAGGAGCTGTTTTTATTTTCRGRTGCAYAAACACCTAATGAACCAAAAGATAAGCAGGTGGTTTCTACTGCRTGTGCTCAGAAGCAATGTTGCAATAAAGACAAGRTGTATCTGAGCAAGCTCTAATTCAGCTTATTGTGGCTGTTGGCATATATTAGCAGGTGCTGAAGCCCAAGCAATTGCKGTTCCTGCTAGTTCAAAGCAGCTGGGCCTGCCTGYGTATTAGCCCTGTTTGCAGACTAGCTGTACTTTTGCAAACCTGAGGCCTTGCTGAAAAGAAACCACACAGCCAAATATTTCCAAAATACCACTTCAGAAAAACACTCATCACTAAACTTCATTGACTCAACCAATCATTTCAGAGGGAGATTTTCAAAGCTATACATAAAGTGTTTTTTTTTGATAACGAGTCTCCACTTCCCAAACACAGATCAATATATTTTGGGGTGAAAATGGTTTTGTAATGAAGACAAACATACATCCAAACAGACTTTATGTTTTTTGAATAAAATTTGCATTGCTTTCCCCCTGCCCCTCTTAAAGAAATATATGGGGAAATGGAGGAGGCACTCTTCCAGCAACCTGGTTTCACAGCACACTGCTTTTAGCAATAGCTAGATGATTGGCATACTTTCCTATTGGAAAATCAAATAATTATTGGATGAAAACATGGCCATTGAGACATGAATGGGAAGGAACGAAAATGTCCCACTGAGACAGTCCTGCTCACTGTCTCTTTAGCTATTCTAATAGCTAATTCTATCACACAAAGTGGAACAGCTTCATTAAAAAGCACTATTAAGTCTGCTTGGAAGTTGGAATGTCTCAGTTCTCTGATGACTTTCATTCTCTATTTCTTTTACAGATGAGAAGCTGAACCTGCTGTCATTCTCACAGCTGGGCCTGAAAATAATTTTAATGAAAGGAATAATTTTTAATGTACTGATGACAACATTCATGTGGAAAAAAAAGTGAGTGTTCATGGAGGACAGTGAAGCCTCTGACAGAAAATGTTTGGATCAATGCATTAGCTATGAGTGATCCTCCTCTCTGTGATAGCTGTTTATGCAGTCTGTCCATGGACCATTTATCTACCATTAGTTCAATCCCTCCACTCCTTTGCAGATCTTTACTTGGCTATTTAATTCTTTTCCCCACCTCCAACTGTATTTCTATTTATCCCTCTTTATCTGCATGCAAATTTAACTTTTTCTTCTTTCTAGGTATACATCTCTCCTATTTCTACTTCCTCCCTTGTCTGCCCTCATCCATCAGATTCATTCCCCGATCAATCTCCAGCCAGAAAAGTTCGATGCTTACTGGCTTTAAGACCTCACACCTAATATGCTAGTTTTGGCCCAGTGTCCCTTTCTCCTCTTTCTATTGCCTAGACACATCCAGTCTATGATTATTTAGCTATGACTGTAACCCAAATCATGGTTTAACAAACTGTTATTTTTTGTTTCAGGAATGAAAGTAACCAGACAGCACAGACTTGAAATACCAAAAAAGTCTGCTGAGGTAGCTTTGCAGGAGCATCATGTGCAAGAAGGAACAAATGAATTTCTGTTGCAACAGATACCACTTGCTGTTTCTGTATATCATGCCAGCCATTATATGCTAAGTTGCTTTATTTGTATTATTACAAAGCTACTCAAAAATAAGCTTAAACTCTCAGAATTCTACTCTCTCACATACCTGAATCATTTAGCATGGCAATTTTTCATGAAGCACAGATTGCTATTAATTATAGATTGTCAAACATCCCTGCTACTTGCATTAAAATGAAATGTACAATTTCTGCTTGGGGGAATGTTGTTGAAAGCTGCAAGCTAAATATCTCCTGAGTGTGAATATTTCATATTTTGACAGCTTTCATGTATGAATACCTTAGGGTGGACACTTCCTGCCCTGTCCTGCCACCCCCATCTCAGTTGCAACTAAAAAAATGAAAAACAAAGGAAGTTTCATTCAGCATGCTGTGCATTGTGCCTTGCTGTCTTTTGCTAGATCAGAGCAGGGTATCTTTTTTTTGCTAAGAGATATGCTGCTAGATCTCCCAGAAGTCCTGAACTTAGTGAAATTCTCACTTCATTATCATAGAAAAAAAAGCACTCTTTAATATTTTTTTTAATCTGTTCTTCCTTAACATTTCCTGAATTTCCACCAGCTTAATATTTTGCTTTGTGTTTACTACAAATACAGACTACCTTTATTCTTGTTTAGGTCTAATAACCTTAGATTTCCTAGTAAGTTTTTTTTTTTAACCATTATATAAAACAATACTGAAATACTTACCTTTTTGTGTGTGTGTGTGCTCTGTAGAAATAATGCATTCACGTGAAATTTGCATGCTGCTAAGTCTTGAATTGTACTGCTAATCACTCTGATGTACTGACATTTCTTCAAGCCTTTGGCAGCTGTTAAACAATTCTTATCAATTTTAATAAACTTGCTTGTCTTTTGTATATTTCATTTAAGGAACTTGTTTTACCCTGCAGAGGAGCTTTAGAAGTGATCTTGGCCTTTGGGATGAAGAAGGGAAGGGGTATCAGGAGGGACAGAATATAACTTTTTCTTCAGTCTGACTTGTCCACAGGGCACTGTTTGTGATGACTGGCTTGTTCCACTGTGGGGGAATGGCTACAAACTTTCTTTCTCCCTAAGTCAGACACGCTTTCTGACTGGATGTGGTGGCGGGGAGGATAGCTTGGCTGGCTTGGAGGGAGGGAGAACGGAGGAAAGCATGTCTCCCCCAGGAGTGGAACCAGTGCTAAGTGAAAGAAAGGATGAAACATGGCTTGATCACACTGAGAGGAAGAGATCCAGGCTCTTAAAGGCAGATGCCTAGTGCTGTAGGGGATGTAGTAGCCTGTAGTGTCCTGCCTCTAACTGTCCCCTACTCACAAGCTTCACTGGGGTACAAGGTGCCTGGTTTGTATTAATAATATCAAATTGACTGGCCTGTGTCTCAAGCTTCAGCCTGTCATTGGGAAAATGAGAAAGGTATTTTCTCCTTTTGCGATAACTGTTTCTATCTTCTTCTGAAGCATCAGAGATTTCCCTGGAGGGAGAGATGAGAACGGTGTTCTGAGGGAAACATACTCTCTCAGCAAGACTCAAACCTCACTTGTACCTTCACGCCAGTGCCCAAATTAAGTGGTAGGGAACAACTCACCAGACTGATAGGGATGTTTCTCTTTCACAGGCTATTTCTCACCCTACTGGATTCACAGCCATTGCAAGGGGCTCTGATTTTGGAAAGGCTCATGCTTCAAATGCTTTTAATCAAAAGCCCTGGTGCTTCATGTGGAAGGCTTTCCTCTGTGCACAGCCATTGCACAGTGCATGCCAAGATCCCTATCACAAGATATGAGTCCACAGTGCTGAACAGCAAAACATCAAAATCTCCCTGATCTTGTATCATGCTGTTGCCACCTGACCACTGAGTAGGTGGTCTGTCACAGAGTGACGGAGAGTTACTGACCCATTCTGTCCAGGAACAACTTCAAATTTTCCAGGCCTGTTGCTCTCATTATCTTAGCACAGACTACTTGGATTAGTTTAGCACAGATACTGAGAGATTAATTCTTCTACCCCTTCCTTGGCAGAACAGCCAGTCTCATTTTTCCCTAGCCGTAGAAAGCCCATGGGCAGTTAAACTCCTCGATTCAAGTTAGCAGATGCTCTTGAAGCTTCAACTTTTTCATTATTAGGGCTGCTGTATCACAGAGAAAGAGAGCTCAATGCAGCTGTCCAGACTGTTTTTGAGTTACAAGGCACTATCAGTCCCACTTTCACACATTCCCAACTGATTAACCTTGCTTTAAAAACTTCAGGGATGTGCAAGAGCAGTTTCCACACTCCCTTACCTTTTGCAACATCTTTTTAATTATTATYCATGCTAAATCTTTYGTGTTGTACTTCAAACCCACTCCTGGCTGCAGGGCCAAGGAGGACTGTTTGCTGCCTGCCTCTGTTTACATGTCTCAATCTTTTTTCCTCCAGGGTAAATGCCCCCAACTATAAGATTAGCTGAGTGAGGGGATGAGCATATACATGAAGTTAAATGTGTTGATAGAAATGAATGTTAGCATGTGATCTCCAAGACACAGAATTTGTAGGTCTAGTTTGAAGATACTTTCAGATACTGGGGTTTCGATCTCTCATCAACTTCATCTGTGACCCCATTGCCCCTTTGTGCTTTCTTGTTTATTTCAGAAGAGAGAAAAACCGCAGTGGAAAATAAGGGCAGGAAAAAATAAAGTAGGACAGGAAGCAGAATGGGGCTCATGGCGCAGGCGGTAAAGGGAAAAGTATGCATAACAAGTTCCATGACGACACAACCGAGATCTGGGTCATCTTGTTACCCTAAGCCTTATCGCAGAAACCACTTCCTCCGGAAAGTGGTGCACAAAAATACAGGGTAGACGGAGGAGGGCTGGTATGACACGTGGCAGAGAGGCAGAAAAGCATGTGGGAGAAGAGAGTAGACGTTAGACCACAAGCCAAAATGGAACGGGGTTAAGACACCCTCCCTTCCTGCCCTCTCAACCACAGCCTAATCTTGGGTGGAGGGAGTTGTTGTGGGCAGAACAGGAAAGACTGAGCCATGTTTAGCATAGGTGGGGGGGAAAGGAGGGTAGAAGAGAAATTGAAGACAGTGTTGGGTGGCAGGGAAGAAGAATTTAGTGGCATATAAGATTTCTGCATTTGCTGATAGGTCTCTGTACCCCATTATATAGGCARTGAATCTATGCAGGAAAATCCTCCTACTTCTCCCTAGTCAAAAGAGAAAGGAAGAAAAAGCAGCATGACAGACAGTCATCTCTCATACTGGCAGGGAAAATGCTGCCATGGTCCATCCTGTCCACCTGTCCCCTATGCCAGTTCCGGCTCCCTAATACCTAACTATGGGTTGGAGATGAATTCGCATCTTTTGTAGCAGCTCTGTTGGAGGAAACACCCTGCCCTGCCTCTGTCACCCCTTATTAAACATGGCTTTGTCCAAGAAACAACACTTTGCCCTCTTCTACATGATGAACAGGGACCCTAACATGGTTGTTCTAAGGAGCAGAGTCTGAAGATCCCTATAGATCCCTATAGATTCCCTGAATCCCTATAGCTCATTCAGGTGTGGAAGAAGTTCTAATAAGACTGAAATCTTGGGCTGCGGTTATGGCAACCAGAGGCACTGAAAGTCAGTAAAAATCAGAAAAAAACAAAACCAAAAACATTCAGAAAATACTCAATTCTTTTTTCACATGCTTCTGTGCAGTTCTTATAACTGGCCACAGGGAGGCCTAGCCTCTAAGGTTCTCTCTAAAACAAAAGGACAGGGTAGACTGAGCTAGACAAACCCACAAGGAGGCACTCACAGCTTATAAACAGCAGCAGGAGGAATGGCAAAGGAGAGACCCTGAATGTGTTCCCCCTCCTCCTGTGAACACGTTAGCTCTGTCTGTCACCAGCCTGGCTCATGGAGGGCTCTTCTTATTAGGAAAAAAAGTTCAGGAGCTCATTTACTGTCCCTGCATGCTGTTCAGTCCCATCCCCGCTACCCTCCAGCACCCTGAAATCAGTTCTGAGCTCATACTTTCATGAACAAGTGCTGCTTAATGGCCTGAGGGAGCTATGAGCTGGCACAAGTTCTCTGTTCCCAGCACAGACCGGGACAGCATCTTTCAAGAAAAGGGAAAGCCCTGTGCCCTCAAACCTTACTCTTCGGAGTCTGTATTAGGCAAAGGACTGAGAAGCTCCACGTTTCAAGCCTTTATGGACTTAATGGCTGCGGCACACCCAGAAGTGCTAAAAGGAAGAAAGGTGGTAAACAAGAGCCATAATCTAGTGCTGAAAAGCTGAAGCTATTGGACCCCATGTTTTATTTTCCAGGTCTCAGCAGATAAGGATTTCTTTRCACCATAACCTGAATACACRTTTTACCTATCSAGTATTTCAACTATAGAACAAACTAGACAAGTGTGAAYYRTGATCAGCACAACAATCGAGCCTCATACCTTAAAGTAACYCAGGCTAACTCTGTGGCCAAAGCTGGGGAGGTTGTAGCTGCGGTTACCCCAGCAGCGCATAATACCCATCCTGTGCCCATAATCTGATCCTTACAGCGCTCTAATTTTCCTGTCAGGACAAAGATGCAATGGGCCTCAATGCAGAAGTCAGGCTTGGCTCGAGAAGGCAAAGGCCAAGAGCCAGAGCCACTGAGTTTTAAGCATTTCATCATCCCTTAGAGAAGAAGGATTTTCAGGAAGGTTTAGTCTGAGGAGTGGCCTTCTTCACAGGGCTGGAACAGCTTTAGTGCAGCTCTGCCCAAGGCACTGACATAGCTTGGCAGCATTTCTCACCGAGGTTTATAAGCACTTCAGGCTGCAGAAAAGCTATCACTGTGCTAAGGTGTCTGTATCACTACCAGGTCATAGCGAGGCTGTAAGACCAAGATGGGGCATATGCCTTTGAGGGACATGGGAGAGCCCGGGGGGAGCTGAAGACAGATAATGCTGGGGATGTGCTAGAGGACCCCCCTTGGCTCCCTTCCATTCATGACAGCTAACCACAGTCTAAAATAAGTCTTCCACAGCTTTGAAACCTGTGGGCATTTTGGCAAGATGTTTTCCATGAGATAAAAGGGCAGGAAACATGAAGATGAAAAGTGTGGCTGACATCTGAGTTTCCATAGCAACTTGTTTCCTGCTTCCCCCTGAAACTGGGACACTGAAAAAAAGGCCTGCTGGGTAGAATGACAGAGAAGGTGGGCGTAAAAGTAGGGAGGCATAACTGAAGGGACCTAGAGAGTCAGGAGAACTTTTGTATCTATCATCAACAGGGAAGAGACAGCAGTATTATGAAGGGCTTTATTGAAGGAAAGGATTACAGTAACTGGAATGGGGCAGAAAACCCCTCCTCCATAGGACAGTCTGTGGGAAAAATCTTTAYTCCTGCTTCYCCTTCTCCCACCAAGGAAGTASRTAAGAGTCTGCTGGGGGAASAGCACTTCCCAGTGTGAGGYTTTGGCATCAGAGCACTAGAGGAATTCAAGACCTGGAAAGAGAGAAAGATAGCATGAAGAAAGTTTCTGCATAGGGAGAGGAAATACCCAACAATCTCCAATGATCTTGTGGTCCTTTGCAGCAGTAACAACAGAGTATGATCTCCACTCTCTAGCTTCAAACTCTCCCTGTCCCAAATTTCCTTCGCTCATCTACTGAGAAACTTCAGGTCTGGACATCAGCCTTACCATGGCCTCCAAACAGGATCCACCCTCACGGACAGAACCCTGAAGTCCCAGCTGCCAAAGCTCCTCTTTCAAAGAAAAAAGGGAAATTTCTCAGAGAGAAATGTGTGTATTTCTTTCAGGTTAAACTATCCTGTAAATGATAAAACCTGAAAAATACACATACAAAACGAAGAAGCCTTAAGTCTAAGTCCTAAATCAACCCTGAAGACAATGACTTAACTGCATTTGGCCAAGAGGGAACTGGGAGCTAGGACTCCTGGATTCTCTGTCTTTCTACTCCAAAGTATTAAAGTTGTGTGAGCTGAAACTGCCTGTTCCATGGCCCCACGGGTCAGTACCTCACAGTATCTTCTAGAGCTCAGCCAACAAAATTGATAACGACAAGATGCAGGATGGTGTTGGCAAAGAGGAAATCAGCAAATGCCCGCTCCGGTGAAATGCCCTGGAACTCGCCTTTGTTCTGGGGGTTGATCTGGATCCTGAGGCACACTGTATGTCAGGGAGAGAGAAAGAGATGTTAGGGATTAGAAAAGAAAGCCACGGCAGGAAGCAAGACCTTGCTGACACAATCCACCACAGCCTGGGTCACTGTTCCACCAGGGTACTACAGAAAAAGATTGTTACCTTTGTTACAGCATGAGCAGGACACAGGCATGAGATATGCATGGGACTGATATAGGATCAATTCTCCCAGACCACTACAATATAAGGGGTGAACGAGTAGGTCCTGATGGGAACAGGCTTACCATGAGATGGCACTGTCATGGAAACAACTGTGTGTTAAGTAGGGCAGTGCAGCAACAAGGTAGTTTTGTATGTATTATGAGARASCAGCATCCTGAAACAGCTATTGCCAGGGRTCRGGGTCACCATGGGRTGGCTGGTGAGGAACGACACCAACACAAGATGCTAACTGGGAGGATTCCTTGACTGCCAGARAGAAGCAGGGACACTCTGGGGTTGCTAAGAAAACACTGGAGTGTGATAAGGGGGCAGGTTTTGTGGCTTGTTTTGGGCAGCACCCAGCAGCTCCATAGCATCTGTGGAACATCCTGCTAAGGAACATGCTGAGGCTTCTATGATACGTCCTATAGCTGCTAGGCAATGCCTCATGTTTGCTACAGGACCACAGCCTGGGTATGTTCTGCAGTTGCCAGACTGAGCAGTTGCTACGGGACAACCTTTGACATTGCTAGTATGCAGCAATCAGCTGGCAGAACTCAATGTTCTAAGGTTACCAAGGAGAATCCCAGGCCGCTACACAGTTGTGAGCTCTAGAGGTATCTAGAGCTGTTTTTTTGTTTGCTAAAGGGATTTCATGGCTGCTACAGCAATTCCCTTGTTGTCAGAAAAGGTTTGGGATTGGTAGAATTCCATAGTTACTGAAAGGACTCTCTGCTTGCCAGAAAAAGTTCTGAAAGTTGGTAAAAATATTTTACACAGTTGCTAAAGAGATTTCCTGGTTGCCAGAGAAGGCTTGAGGGCTGCTAAGGCTATTCCCAGGTAGCTAAAAGCATTCGCTAGTTGCCAAGTAAGGTTTGGGGGTCACTAACGGCACTTCACAGTTAGTGAGGGGATTCCATGGTTGCCAGGGAAAGTTTGGGCATTGCCCAGGGTAGTCCCTAGTTGCCATGCAGATGTGGGTTATTTCTAGGAGAATACTCTGATCGCCAGGAAATATATGGGCGCTGTGGTAATTCCACGGTGGCTACAAAGGGTTAGGGCATCATTAAGCAGAGTACGCAATTGCTAAACGGATTCTGCGGTTAGCAGGAAGGGCGCGCGGGGGGCGGGGGCAAGAGGGCGACTGGCCTGACGCACTGACCGCCGAGGATGAAGCTGCCGACGGCAGAGATGAAGCCGCTGAGGAAGGAGTTGAAGGGGAAGGTACCGACGCCGAGGCAGTAGCCGAACTGGAGCGCCCCGGTGAGCAGCACATACAGCAGGTAGGCGTCCAGCACCTTGAGGCGGCTCGGCGTGCCGCTACCGTACTCCACCAGGAACCGCCGCACCACCGAACCGACCGAACCCGCGGCTCCCGCGCCGGAACCGGAGCCAGATCCCGCCGCGCCCGACATGATTCCGCCGAAACAGTGAGAGCGGGTGAGGTGGCCGGAAAAGACGTTTCAGCACTTCCGGGGCACTGCTACACAGCGCATGCACACGAGAGGACAAGAGATGTTGCTCATGCGCACCTGCAACTGCGCTTCTACTTTTACTATTGCGCAGGCGCACGTCCCATGCCAGGAAAAGGGTGAAACTCTGGGACCTACCATTATACGCATGCGCGCGAGTGCGTGCTGGAAGGGAGAGACTGAACGGGCATCTCAGCAAGCGCATGCGCGGAAGCCTTATTGCGCCACACTCCCCTGTGCTTTCCAAGAGCCAATGAGAGCCAAGCGGCGGGTGTTGCTAGGATGAGTAGAGAGACTCTCGGTTCTCCGGGTGCGCGCGTTCTGCAACACAGGCGTGTTGCGATAGCGCGAACACCAGTGTCGCTACACAAAGGCACCGGAACGACTGTAATGCGTTCACCGAAGTGTGCCTATTCTCTCCCACCCCTAAATTGCACCTGTGAGAAGCTGCTGACGACCAGCAGGCACGCCTGACTTCCCAGCAACAGGCAGACCAAAAATCCAGTCATAAATCCCGTGTGCCGTGGGTTGTCAGTGGTACAGCAATAGTCATCAGCCCTCATCATCTGGTTGGACAGGGGTGTCTTGCTGCCCCTTAGGGGCAGTTAGTGCTTTACAAGAGGCTTTTGGGACACTGATGCCTGTGTTTGGGGGCACGTTATTCAGTGTAACACGGGGAGCAGTTGGGCCCGTTCTCCCCATGGAAGGGGCAGTCTGGGTCTGGGTGTTCCAGGACAGTGCTGACTTTGGGAGGGGAGTGTTGCAATCCCAGTGCTGCTCCTGTGTGTACGGGGTCCCTTAAATGACTTTTGGCAGGTTTTTGGGGTGCCTCATGCAGACAGAGGCAACTGTAGCAGGCTGAAAAGGCCCAGTATGGGGGTCTGGAGATGGAGAGGAGGAAAGGCTTTTGCCAGTCTCACAGCTCTGGGGTGTGACTGATGGCCTGATGACACTTGGGGGTGCATGTGTGCTATCTGGGGGAGGCAGGGTGTGGGCAGTGGCAAAGCCACAGCAAACTTCCTCCTGGCCTCCCACCAGCACATGCTCTTTCAAACCAAACTGCGATGTCCTTTCCTATAGACAGGGTCAGGCAAGGTGTGTGAGGTTGACTTGTCCCAAATTGGCCTGTTTAGAGAACAGCATCATAGATGGGAACAGAGTATCTTGCTGGGAGATGCTCTGACCTCAGGTGACCCAAGCTGAGTGGAAAGGGAGAGACTCTGTGTATGTGTGTGTGTGTGTGCATGCATGTATTTGACAACTGTTTGGTGGAAAGGCTGTCCAAACTCCTACAGGAGAATAGTGGAAGCCTGGCCTTTGTGGCCCCCTTCTCAGAGCTGAGGGAAGACAAACCAGTGATTTCCTTAGTTTTGATTAAAAATTATTTTTATTTTATTTATTTTTATTATACCTCTGGAAAGGCCAAAGGAGCTGTAACAAGGAAGGAAAGCAAAATGTCTCTGCTTCTTTTTGAGGGGGGAAAAAAAAAGGAAAAAAAGACTTTTCAAGAGATCTCGTACCTTGCTTCTGTTTAAATCATTCCAGCTTTCCTGTCATTCTCAAACCAGGAATGCACTTGATGTGGACAGCTGATACTCCCTAACAGGTTCCTGAAATGATAGTAGAGTGGGGACAGTCTCTGATCCCCTCACTTCTGCAGAAGTGATATTTGTGTCTCACTCAACCAACATCAAGGCATCAATACTGTAGCATGACCCTTCGGAGACCTGCTCCCTTCCAGTTCCCGTACTTGCCCCCTGTGTGGATGTCTTATCTAAGGGCTTGTATGTCCATGGGATGCGGCTATAAATTCCTCCAAAAAACAACATATTTTTATGTGGTGGAGAATGCAGCCCTCTGTGGGGTAGACAGGGGAAGTGGGTACACATTTCCCTCTTTTGTTTCAAGATGTGCAGGGTGTTTCCCCATTGCAGGCTGTGCTTGTAAGTGTTAGGGCTGAGCTGGGGTGTTTACAGGTGCCCCATTCTCTGATCATGCCCCCAATACTTCTTGAAGAGCTCCAGGGAAAGTGATTTGTATCATACCCTGGTTTTTGTCTTGAAGTCTCCTTTCCTTTACTGCCTGGGCAACTCTCAATAGCTGGGCCATGGGGCCTCTGGGTGCTGAACTCGGATGTCCTGGTCTCCCAGGAGACCCTCCACATCTTTGAGCTCAGATTCTGTTGCTAGGGAGTGGGGACTGATGAAATGATTTTGCTAGGACATAGTCTGGGGGGTTGCCTGGCTTCCTTCTACAGCCTCCAGTACCCTCACTGGTGAGAATTCATCAGTCCTGGAGGGGAGTGTGACATGAGCATGCAAGTTCTCCCAGGAATTTTCTGCACACATGCTCATGAGAGTCTCTCAATGGGAGCCATGGAGTCTGAATTCCCAGTACGGTCAGTGAAGATCTAATCACTGCAATCAATGGAGTCCAGAGAACTGTTCATGTGGCCAGACATTGTCTGGTTTAGGGAGGAGTGGAGCGCTCTCAACAGTAGTGACTGTGTTTGCTAGATCTCCAGCGACCAGGAGGGTAGCCAAAGCACCCAATGCATATGGCATTATGCATGCCTAGAGTGCCATATGACACTGGTTCTAGAGGGAACGTGCACTTCTGGAGTGGTAGCCGCAAGCCAAATGAGATAGCCATAGGCATTAAGATGTCACCAGATGACTCTCTTGAGGTGCTAGTATCACTCCCAGCATAGAGGTTGAACAGCTCAGTTGGTAACAAGAGCATTTTGTTTGTTCTCTCAGAACTTTTTTTGGGCTGCAAAGGAATACTGACTTTAAGAAAGCAAGGCTGAAACTAGCTGATCTATTCTGGAGAAGATAGATGTAGAGTTAGGGGAGACCAAATGATCTGAAAGCAAGAGCTGGCCACACTTTAGAGTCTGAGGAAACAACCAAGAATCTCTTGAAGAAACCCTGGAAACAATAGCAATGAGGATAATTCATTACTAGTACTCTCATTTTTAAAGATAAGGCAAATAAGTGAATCAGTCTCTTTTATTATTCCCATCAGATATCCTTATTTTGCTCCTTCTGCCTCTTTTGAAGCCACATCCTTCCCCAGCCCTACCATACAGTGTCCTCTTTTTTATTTCCTCTGCCTCATCTCTAATCCTTTGCTGCCATCTAAAGGCCAAAGTGATTCAAATGCATTTCCGTGGTTAAAGTGTCCCATGAGGACCAGGGCCTGTGAACACAGGGTCTCTTCCAGTTATCTGAAGAAGGCCTCATCTTTTTCTTCTTCCTGATCAGGTGTTCTGTAGCAGACACCTACTACAATGTCACCCATACTGGTTTGCCTGCTAATCCTTACCTGTAAGCTCTCAGCTGGCTCATCATCCAGTCCTCGGCAGAGCTCCATGCATTCCAGCCACTCTCTCACATAAAGAGCAACTCCATCTCCTCGCCTTCCCAGGCTGTTCTTCCTAAAGAGCCTATGTCCATCCATTGCATCCTTCCAGTCGTGTGAGCTATCCCACCACATTGCTGTGATCGCACCGAGACTGTAGTCCTGTAACTGCACAGAGACTTCTAAGTCATCTTGTTTGTTCCCTATGCAGCATGCATTACTTGACAAGCATTTCAGAGAGTCTCCTTAGTATGCTGATTTCCCGCAAAGGGCACGAGAGCTTTCCCATAATGTCATCCTTTAGGCACTTCCTTATTTACAGGCATATGCTCGGGGTGAGATCTGCTCTACTTGAATTGTAAATAGGTGATGACCAATCTTTCTATAACCCAGAACAGTTAAATGTTATGTGCCTCGAGAACAGTCTACAAACATCACAAAATGCCCATTTCCTAAGCTTCTGACTTATGTAGGCAGCTGGTCCTTGAAGATGACTCTTCATCCTAGCAATGGTGTATAGCATATGAAAATTGACCTTGTTGCCTGTTCTTTTTGGCACTTGCAAAGAAGAGGAATGGGTATTAGTACTGTGGGTATACAATACTATGAGTATTGTACCTGTACAGAGAGCGGGCAGGTAAAAGAAGTCTTCTAGGACTCTCATACGAATATATATTTTATTAGCAGAATCATTTACACTACTAACCATAGTTCTCTTTTAAATGAATAGGTCTAATATTATACTATGTCATTGATATGTACAAAGTGTCCTGTTTGGAACTTGCAGGATATACGAGTTAGGTTATTTTTACTCACTTGAAGGCATTCCTTGTAAAAATGGCAATACAGGAAGGAAAGTCATGCACACAGGAATACTTCTGCATGCAAAGTTCCTTACAGAGCTTTTCGGAGATCGACCAAAGTTTATGGAGAAAGTCAGGACGCATGGAAAACTTGAGAATACCCTATTGACCACTTGATTTAGAGTTCATTCTGAAACCCTTTGTACCACTTAGGAACAATGAGGCAGTGTCTGTCAGAGCATTCCTGACCTGCTGGCTCCTCAAAGTGTAGATGAAAGGATTGAGCAAGTAAGTGAAAGCAGCCATCTGCAGGGTGACTGCCTGCTTGAGGCTGAAGGAGAGCTCTTTCTTTGGCACTCTGTACATGAAGGTGATAGTGCCGCAGAAGAGGGAAGCCACAGTGATGTGGGAGAGATAAGTGGAGAAGGCCTTTTTCTGTCCTGAGGATGAGGGGATACAGAGAACAGTGATGATGATTTACAGATACGAGATAGTGGTAAATAGCAGAAAATTTAGGTGGACAGTACAAACTCTGTCAGCTCCAGGAGATGGGTATCTGCACGGGAGAGCTTGATCAATAGCTCATTGTCACAAAAGTGGTCAATAACATTTAGCCTACCAAAGGGGAGCCAGGAGATGATGGTGATGGAGGATAGGACAGAGAGGAATCCCCTAGCCAAAGAAACCAGTCATAATCAGAAGGAAATCTGGGGGCTCATGATGATAGAGCGTCTGAGTGAGATGTAGATGGCTGCCTAGTGATCAAGGACATAGTCAAGAGGATGAATTAGGTGGTGCCAAAGAAGAAGTAGCATTGTGAGATGCTAGTGGTGCAGCCAGGCACTGAGACAGTCTTTTCGAAAGAGATGAAATCTTTCATCATTTTGGGAAACAAGGGCTGTCATCATCAAAGAAAGAGAGGTTGCAGAGGAAGAAGTACATGGGGCTGTGGAGTTAACAATCAGCCAGTATGACTGAGATGATGGTCACATTCCCAGTAACTGTCGGTAGATAATGAGAAACAAAATGAAGAAGAGGACCTCCAGTTCCCTGACCATGGAGGGAAAAAAAAAAAAAAAGTATGAATTCAGTCACCACAGAGCTCTGGTTAAACATCAGCTGGGCAGACTTCTGTGGCTTCACCTTGGCAAGAAGTTCTTAATAATGGAACAGGAAAATGTTTGAATGCAAGTGTTTTCTTAATCCTGG
Organism: Casuarius casuarius; assembly: GCA_003342895.1. NCBI lineage: Eukaryota > Metazoa > Chordata > Aves > Casuariiformes > Casuariidae > Casuarius > Casuarius casuarius. The sequence continues at coordinate 21,987 of PTFA01000802.1, read as the reverse complement.
TAGGTATCATTAGTCAAACTCTGGCAGGGGAGACTTTACCAAAGTGTCTTTTCTTCTAAAAGTGGATTTTATTAGCAGGATGATTTGCGCTGTCTCATTAATATGGGGTAGAAGCTTGTACCTGTAATCTAAAAACTATCACAGTGTAATTTAGGTCGGAAGGAACTTTTGTATGTTTCTACTCCAGATCAGGGCTAACTTCAAAATTAGGTTATATTATTTAGGGTCTTGCCCAGTCAAGTTCTAAGAATGGAAATCCCACAGCACCCTGGTCCAGTCTTAGCAATGCTCACAGGATTTTATTTTTTCCTCCTATCTAGTTAGAATATCTCTTGCTGCAATTTTTTTTTCCTATTGTCTCTTGTTCTTTCACTGTGCACCTCTGAGAAAAGTGTGGCTTCATCTTCTCCATAACCCCCTGTTAATGGTGCTTACTGGTACTTGGAATACTCAGAGGCAGAAGACACCAGTCTGGAGTTAGGTTATTACATGTTTATTACCTTGAAATCCCTGAACCACAAGGGGAGCCCCAGGAAGCTTGTGGGGAAGTGACCAGGCTGTCCCAGGCCCCGCAGAGCACCGGCTCATGGCGAGGTTCAGGGGGGGCATGGGTTTAAGGTGAATTAATAGGTTACGACACGGGGTACTGCAGATGCGCTACAGATAACAAGGGAAGCAGTAACCCTTTAGGAGTGCACAAGTCCAGACTGATGCGTAGGTGGTGCAAGCCTAAGGGTCGTGACCTGCCATTCCTTATGGGTTCTGCACACCAAGTGTTTTGGCAGCTGGAATAATTGATCGGTCAACATACTTCTGTCTCCTCGTCAGTCTTCTGCTGTTTACCCACTACACCCCCCATTAAGAAGTTAAGGCTGATACTAGCTTCCAGCAACCCCCCTTACACCTGCCCTCACTTTCTTCTTTTCCAGGCTAAACAAATTCAGTTCTCACTGTCTTTCTCCTCATACGCTCAGTCTTCCACCATCCTAACCCTCTGATGCTTCTTTCTGATGGTCCTTCCACTTCCTCTGCCTTAATTTTGTGGGGGAAAACCAAACATAATATCCCCTCCTGTGGCCTCACTATTGCCAAATAGAGGGGAACAATCAGTTCCCATTACCCGCTGGTTCTTGGTAATACAGCCTAGTATGTAGTCAGCCTTCATCAATGAAAGGACATAGTGCTGAGCATGATCAGTTTACCATCCACCAAGACTCCCACGTCCTTTACTAGAGAGCTACTGCTTAGTAAGTCAGTCCCCAGCTGGTACTGCTACATGGGGTGATATATGCAAAACTTGTGGCCTCATCCATTTGTTCTTTTTTTAGACTGTCCAAAATCAGTTTACATAAAGAGATGTCCCCAAAGACAATTTACTGTCTGTATAGCTACTGCTGTGTATGCAGTGTCCAGCAAATGCTGTCTGAAGGCCTTGACACTGAGACAGGGAGGTAAAATATCAAGAAAGAGCAGGGAATTCCAGGAATGAAAATAATAGAAGTTTATACTATTATTATCTTTATGGTCACCCTCTGAATCAAGAAATGATCATTGCGCTACCATTGTTTTTCTCCAAATGTTTGTGACAATTGGTGTTCAGAAAGATAGAGAAACAACTGCCTAATAGCACATGAGAGGAGATTCTTCACATCTAATTTGGTTACCCTTGCCTCTCTTTACGGTTGATGCAGACTATAAAAGTAGTGAGCCTAGAAATTGGTGTTCCTATGAGTGAACATATTTTTGGTGTCCAGGGTGAGATGAATCGTACCCTGGGCTCTACTGCCTATTTCTGAATATTTTGAGGAGCTTTGGGAGTGATGGATGCAGATGCAGGTGCCTCCATGTAGTCAGATGTTTCTAACCGGTGAGCTTATGGCTTTGAGAAGATAGATGAGAAAACATGAGAGAAGCCAGGAAAGAAATAAATTACCCAAAGAAAACATTTCCAGAATGAAAAACATCTCATAATCAAATCTTGCTCATGTCTTTGAAGCAATTACTTTCAGCCTTTTTTTTTTTTTTTTTTTTTTTTTTTTTTTTTTTTTTTTTNTCCTCATTTCCTCTTTTTCTTTTTTCTTTTCCAGAGAGAGAGACCAGAACTCAGCTGGACGGATGCTTTATTTCATTTGGTATGGTAATTCCTATTATAACAGTCCACCTAATCTAGTGACTTTGAAATAACAACACTGGAATGGTGGATATGTATAATGATTTTCTCGTAATCTAGAATGGCATAGTATAGTATACAAGAGAAAGTGAAGCAGAAAGCTTACTGGATGAGTGAGGGCAGAGGTACTCAGCACTGTGCACTCCAGTTTAAGGCAAGGATACTTTTGTGTGTTGCAGGGCTGAGTGCCATAACATCTAAATGCCTTTTTACATGGTCCTCTTAAGATCAGATTCCTGATAGTATTTATCCCTCCAACTTTGGTTTAAATCAGTAGGAACCAGGTGCCTCTCACCATGTAGGCCTTACCATTCTACTATGCAGTAGGAGAAGCCTATAGGTCATTTCCTCCTTTGACTATGAAGGGTAGCTGTATTGCTGGTGGCTGACACTGGCTGAAATTAAACACCTTGCCACAAAAGCCATGTAGAAGGAGCAAGTGGTGCATGGTACTTTCTGGACAACGAACAAGAGGAAGGGCCTGTCTGCAAAGCATTGTAGTCAGATCGTAGTCAGTACCCTACAGAGAAGAGCTCGAAGAGGCAGCCAACAGACGCAGCAGTTCATGCAGAAGGGCACAAAGAACGGATCCTCATCATTATGACTAGAGAGCTCTGGGGGCGGTGGTCAGGGGTATGGGGGCCCAGGTAGTTTCCTCCTCGATCCTGCCGGTGAGGGGGAAGGATGGGAGGAGGAGTGGATGGATACTCTGAGTCAGCAATTGGCTAGGCAGCTGGTGTTGGAAACAGGGTTTTGGTTTCTATGACCGTGGGACCCTGTTTGAAGATCAGCATCTGCCTGGGAGAGATGGGATGCACTCTGCTAAGCAGGGCACAAGCATCTTTGCAGCAGGCTGGCCAACCTGGTAAGGAGAGCTTGAAACTAGGAAAGATGAGGGAAGGGGAGAGTTATAGAGACCATGTAGTCAGCAAAACGGCTCAAGTGGGGATACCTGCAGCAATTGCGTGCAGCTAAGGAAGTACCTGCAAGCCAACACTATGGGGGATCCTCTTGCTCCTCTTCTGGGAAATCATCACACTCAGATGCCTCTCTGAATTGCCCGTACGCTAATGCATGCAGCATGGGAAACAAACAGGAGGAATTAGAGATCTGTGTGCAGTTGCTGGGCTGTGATCTCACCAGGATCATGGAGACATGGTGGGCTGGCTGGCATGACTGGAATGCTGTGATAGGTGGATATGGGCTCTTTAGGAAGAATAGGCCAGGAGGGCGAGGAGGGGGAGTCATGCTTTATGTGAGAGAGTAGCTGGAATGTACGGAGCTCTGCCTAGGGGTGGATGATGGGCTGACTGAGAGCTTATGGGTAAGGATTATGGGGCAAACTAACATGGATGACACTGTTGCGGGTGTTTGCTATAGGCCAGCTGATCAGGAAGAAGAAGTAGATGAGGCCTTCTGCAGACAACTGGAAGTAGCATCACATCCACAGGCCCTGGTCCTCACAGGGGACTTTAACCACCCCAGTATCTGATGGGGGGGACAACACAGCAAGGCACAAGCAATCTAGGGCATTCCTGGAAAGCTGATAGAGGTGCCAGTGAGGAGGGGCACTCTGCTGGATCTCCTGCTTACATACACAGAAAGGCTGGTTGGAGATGAAAAGGTTGGGGGAAGCCTTGGCTGCAGTGACCATGAGATGGTGGAGTTCAGGATCCTGAGAGGAATGAGCAAGGCAAGGAGCAGGATGGCGACAGCTGCTTTGAACTAGGCAGCACAGGATTTGAACTACTTTACAGGAGTTCAATAAAGATTGGAATGCTAGCTCTCTAAAGGTGGTTCTGCTAGCTCTGTTTCATAATTTTTGAATTGCATTGCTGCTCCAGTGTAAGATAGGGAATTTTTAAAACTTCAGATATTTTTGTGGCACAGCAATGTTGTTTTTTTCTACTTCTTAAAAAAAAAAAAAAAAAAAAAAAAAAGACAACCTACTAGGTCATTGTTGTTCTTATCTATATCTATCAATAATTAGTTAGAGATTCAGACAAAATTCTAATCAATTGGACATATACTCCAGTGTAACTGCAGCTGGATGCAAGACTTTAATTATAAACATGGGACTTGCTTTCTTAAAGGTAAATTATTCATGGTAAATTATCAGTATCTCTTACAGTAATAATGCCTATACTGCTGGTGATTACTAGTAACTTTGGAGTTAAGATCACATTGTACTTGTCACTGCATATACACAAAACAAAACCATACGGAACTGATTGCCACAAAACATTCCAGTCTAAATATATGGCAAGAAACACATTATCCCTTGAATAGAGAAGTACAGAGTTTGTGTTTGGTCTCAGTATGCCAGCAGCTTAACAGTCTAGACCAACAAAGGCATTGGAAGTCAGAGGGATGCAGACTTCTTAAATGCTTTTGTAGATCTGGACCGCGGAGACCTAACTCCTTTATGAGCATTTAAAATCTTCTTTATTTCAGCTAGATCCCAGAAGAGCAGCCAGGGCTAGGATTTACCTCATCTAATTGCAGACATCTGAAAGGTAGTTGTATAAGCCTATGTTATTCACCTTACCACCTTCCGTAGTTCACACAGAGTGCTGGGTACCTCTGACAGATGATTCATTGTATTCTTATCCTCAGGCAGAATGAGCGGCTCCCACCACACAGCAAGCAGGCATGCTGAAACCAATATTCCTCTTGAAAAGGACTTTGTTACTCTTTCTGTTCTCTTGTCCCTCACTCTGTGTCCACATGACAAAAACTTCAGAATGGTGGAAGACAAGAATCTCTGATACACTGTAGCAGTGTAGCAGCTGGTTCTGAAAGCAGAACCTCACATCTGATATACGGTATGTATGGAATAAAATAGCAATTGTAGAGGGTAATAAGTGAAAAAAGTCACTGTTGGTGTACAAAGAGAGACTGCAGCAAACTGAACACACCACAGCAGTGTACAGTGAGTGAGGTTAAGAAGGAGGAAGTTTTTTACGGGATCTAGAAGGTAAACAATGCTGTTGTTTTGCGAACTTTCATTTACAGACTTTAATAATTCTGTTTCTGTGCTAATGGAATTTTGCTTTTAGCTTAGGAGAAACAGCCCCATTGCCATTTTGACAGGTACCCTGATGGGTAATGGGATAGTCTGAGGTGTGTATATCTTTGCAGGTTCTCCAGAAGCCTGTTGCCTGCAAGCTCACCTTGTAATGGTTGTGTTGTGTTATAATCTTGCCTTCTGTGGGAAGTATGGATCTTGGATTAGTAAAAAGCTTCTAGAAATCTACCAGGGTGTATTAAGACCCACTTTCTGGAAGTGCATTGTGAGTCTAGGGGTTGAGATGGCATTTGTAAGGCTTTTTTGGGCCATGGGTGAAGGTAAATTCAGCTTAATCTGGTAGGAAAACCCTTGAACTTTAAACATATGGGAAAATGAAAGACTCCAGACTTGTTTTGAAACACTTCACAGTTCCTAAGCTGTTTTCTGGGGGGATGTGGAGTAAAAAGGAGAAAGCCAAATTGCTGTTTCATGATCCCTGAGTGCCTAGTTAGCAACACAATGCATATTAGAAAAATAGCATGTGAGAAAGCCATTGAAGATTTTCAGGATGGCTGCTTTTAAAATCTGAAGCCAGAATTCAGACAAAGAAAACCTTACACTTTTTGAGTTCCTAGCTCTTCTTCACCATCTTCACCTGCTGCTGAGGCTGTACCTGGTTGGACTTGTTGAAAAAGATACAGGACATAAGGGTCATATTGACTTGCTTACAGCCAGCTCTTTCCAGATGAATTTTCTCTCCTAGCCTCAGTTTTGTTTGGCCTCTGTGGCCTATTCTGTTAATTGCAAATGTTTTTAGTGCCTTGATTTTTGAATCTGACTTGAAAAAAAAATCAGATCTTTTGTTATTTACTTTTTTTCCTCAGGAAAATTTTTCTCAGGAGCATTTTGGCCTTGCCGAAAGACAGCCTCCTTTTCTGTTTTCACAAAATCACTATTTAAAAAGACATATCCCCTGTTTCTAGCCTGATGCCAGTTATGAAAACTAGAGAAGTTTTAATTAGCGTAGAATCATCATTTCTAATTATAGCTGACAGGTTAAAGAAAAGTCATGAAAGTGTGTTAATTGAATGGTCTGGAGCTAATAGAGTTTCTCCAATTATTTTTCAAAACTACTTTTCTTGCACGAGAGGGAAACAGTCACCAAGTCTAGTAAAAAAGAGAGAGAAAAAAAAGAAATCCACTTGAAGCTGTTGCAGCAACAATTGCGGGTCAGGATTTTAGCAAACACTTGAAATCAGTCCTTAGCTAGTGTCTCTGAAAAAATGCTTTGGGGTCATACTGCAAATCAATCTACCTAACGTGTCTTATCTAGGCAAAGTAAATGTTAAAATGCTTTTGGTACTCTCTATAGTAACCAGTTCACATTCCCACACCACTACAGTTAACAAAACCACAAAACCAAAAGTTCCGCTTCCAGAAAAGAGGGTTGTTGCAACATCCCCTGAAATGGAAAATAATGGTAGTGAAATGTTTATTCTAATATTTTGTGTTTTGTTATGTTTTTGCATTTTCCCCTTAATGCTTGTCAGTTCAAGTTTGGATATGACATGAAACCCTTCTCTTTTTTTTTTTGGCTAGAAAGGAAATAGAACTTTAATTAATTAACTGTGTGTGTCTCTGTTCTAGACTTCAGGCTGATACCTGCAATACGATTTCATTTAACTGCTAAGGAAGAAATATGTGGGTGCCTGGAGGTGCTGGCCAATCCAGATGATGGAGGTGATGTCAGTGTCGAAAGATGAGTGATCAGTAGGATTGTAAAGATGAAAACATGGAGTCCTCGCATGCCTGTGAACTGCAAATGGATGAATTCCCTCTGGGTGGTCTGATTTTCCACCTTACCTTCCCAGTTTTTTTGGGGGGGAAATATTGTAAGTGAGATAAATAGGGCCACCAAAACCAAATATGGTAGCTTTATGCTGACGTCTCTGAATAGCTCTGTCTATTCATATCAGTCAGATCCTCTGCCTGTTTGTTTCTATAACATCTTTCCATCCGTTTTACCACTGTTTTACGAAGAACATCTTAATTTCGCATTGCTATTCCTCAGGAAAACAAAAAAAGAAAAAAAGAATCGTACAAGCAAAACCTTTCTTTGCTACACCTCTCTCTCCTGTGTTACAAACAGTACATACTCCTGTCTATCAGTCCATGCTTACTCCCTTCTGCATTATCTATCTGTGTATTCAGACACTTTCTCTTAAAACACCTATGACGATAGCAATTATTTCATTACACTGAGACATGCAAAAATACTTGTCTAAAGTCAGCATTTTCAGCAATGCCAAAGTTGTTTAGGAAATCAGTGTCACACTAGCACTCCCGATAGCTCCAACAGATAGCTTCAAAACATCCCCAGAATAAGAATACCCGTGCTCTCTGACAGGTGATTGTTTTCAGAAAGTCTCTTTCTGGCAAAAGACACAGTCACACATTGTTGTTTAAGCCTCACTTATCTTGTCCAATTTGAGGGACGTATCTGTGTGCCTAAGGATCCCGATTATCAACATTTTATGCCTTCCTGTCAGTGAGAAGAGCTGGACAGCACTTCAGAAAGCAATTTGTCCCACTAATGTTGTGAGTCACATCCTGGAAGATGCCTGTAGTGTGTAAACACAAATATGTAGTACTGAGGCTCCTGATTTAAGTTACAGAACCAAGCATCTGAGAGTGTGCAAGGTGAAGGTGAATGTAAATATATGTGTGTGTATATATATATATATATATATTTTTTTTTTTTTCCACAGTGACACAGTGACTGTAAACACAACACTTCCCCAAGTCTCTGGTTCCCTCTACAGTAATAATCTTCAAACTATGCAGGTTATTTTACATAATTACTTCTGATTCCTGGGAACTAGTGTCTATGGCCTAGACAATCCCTTTCAGTATTATGTTCTTTTGCTTTTCTACTGTATTTTTAAAACATTTACTCTTCTTTTCCCTAATTACATCATCTTATTTCATTAAACAAATTCTACTCTTAATAGTTCCATAGCATTCCTATTTTATCTGCCTATTTACTATTGAATTTTGTTTCAAACTAAGCCATGCAAAATATGAATCTAGTGCAAGATTTTCTGACTAAAAGAGTCACTGATATTACGAGATTAAATGATGATCCTTCTCTTTTGTATCTAGGTCATAGATCATCATTACATATTCATAAAAGCCTCCATTTAAAAATTATTGTATATATCAACTATCTTAAAAATAGAATTAACAACCTTGTTCAGACAAGGAATTAAAAGGAAAAGAATCATTTACACTGCTTTTGTCTAGGTCACAGTGGTTCTGATCTGATTCAAATCCTGTCTGCTTACTGTGGGTGTGGAGTCTTATTCCAGCTTCCCTTTCTATTTACCTCCTTTTTTTCCCCCGCATCAATATGTTCTTCTTAGTTATTACATCCTTTGTCTCCTCGTATTGAAAAATGTATATGGATAGGTTAATAAAGGTATGAAAAACATATTCGGTAGACAATCACTTTGTTCATGTTCAGAGATGCATGTGTACTGCTGGCTCCACATACATGAATACTTCATGCATCTGTCATATAATCCTAACAATCAGATGAGATACACAACTGGAGAAAGCTTTCTGTCTGGTGGATGCTAAAGAAATGTTTATGATGGTGGAGATCATGATGATTTAGGAGACCAGAATAAGCAAGGAAGAGCTGAATAAGACAACAGTGGCAACAACAAAGGTAATCCTTTTGACAGTATTTATGCGTTTGCAAACCAGGCTAATTAATGGCATAATAACACAATAGAAATGGTTGATAACACCAGGGCCAAAGATAGGGAGGGAAACTCTATAGACAGCATGAAGCCACCCGGCCATGAAGCCAGTGTTAGATGGACATAAACTCAGGTGTTCATGATGGAGTGTAATGGAGTTGATTGATTGCATATAACTATGGATCTGCCAGATGAAAGAGCTGTGAGGAGGAAATGAGAGGTTTTTCAAGAAAGAAATAGCAAGGGAAAAAGTCCAAGGATGAAATGAGTTTGTGGAGAGTGATGTCATTTACCACAGTGGCAATGATGATGACATTCCTAGTGATAGTCAAAACATAGATGACCAAAACTGCCACAAAAAGCAAAATGTAAACCCTTTGAAAACTGGGGAAACCAAGAAGAATAAATTCAGTCACAAAAGTATGGTCTTCCATCCTCTGCTTCCACTTTGTATACTTCTGCATGGATAAATATGACAATACAAATAAAGGAGTGATCAAATGTTTTTTTTATGTGAGTAGGAAAAGGGGAAATGTGTGTGTATTTTCATGCATATATATATATATATATATGAGGCATTTTGTTGATTGATTTTAACATTTATTTTAAAGAACCCAGAAGGTTTAAAATCCTTATAATAGTTTTCCTGTTTCTTTTCTTGGTTTTGCTTTCAACGCTGAAAATGTATGTCTCTTTTATGCTAAAGACCATATGGATGATTAAAGAATTTATAAGTGGTAATGACATATAACGGTAATGTTCTCTCTACCAGTTACATTTCTAGGGGTGGGAGCCATTAGCCTAATTTATGTCTTCTAAGAGATGGATGTCTAGTCAGAACTAATTTAGGCTCCTATTTTCAAGCCAAGACTGTCTCTTCAAAAGGTGATTAACTTCATCTGCACACAGGCAAGGTGAACTACCTTAGGTGTTTCTTCCTCCATTATCCCTAGAGGAGAACAGAAGATGGAGTAGATATCAAAAAATTGAGATATTTAAACATAGATCAAACAAATCCCACCTTTTGTATATAAAAAGCTGCTGCAAGTCTGTCTCAGCCTTAGCTTGATGTAATAATTTATTCTCTTTCCAAAGGATTCTTTCATGCTAAAGAGATAAACTAGGGAGAAAATAAATTTACCCATTACTTTATGAAACTTTATATCACTTGTGTTTTGTCATCTTAATCTTTTTCACTCCCACAGGTTGTTTTCAAGCAGGTCTAAATGAAGGAAAGAGAGCATCTTTACATCTAAAACCTATTAAATGCTAACCCATTTAGCTTTACTACAAACAGCGGAACGTCCAAGTGTTGGGACTGTCCTTCGTGTGTGTGTGTGTGTGTGTGTGTGTAAAAATACATATAAATATATGTAACAAGCATTATTACATATATTTATGTTACATTGTAAGCATTCAATTATGGTGGGAGTAGAAACCATCATCTTCCTAGCTAAATACAGTTTTTAAGCCAATCAGATTTCTGTCCCTCCCTGCTTGGGAACAGGAATACCTTACTAATATATTACTATCAACATAATCTGTGCCTATTCACCGTTATTTCTGTCACATAGTCTAATTACACTTACATGTAAACAGTCTAGATTTCTTGGGCAATGGATTTTTTCTGGAATGCTTTTTTTTTGTTCGGAAAAAGAATTAGAGCATAATACTCACATGTCTTTGTCTCTTTAGGGTCTGGATTACTTTCAGAGGCCACCAGTGGCTCTCTGAATAATGAAAAAAGAAAGCCAGAAGGAATATGTTCACATTTGTGAACAAACCATCAACCATCAATGTTAAAAATCTGTGTCCCAAACAGATACGTTTTGAGACAGGAAAAGGAGCTAAATATAGCAGTGTCTATAACTCAACCTGTAGATAAACCTCTTTATATGCTCTTCCCAAGGAAACTGAGTGTCTCCAGACTAAAGGAAGGTAATCTGGTAGCACCATTACAGCAGTTTAATTAAGTTCATTACTGTGTGAAGAGTGTTGGCCAGGAATGAGCAATTACTTTACTTCAGTTCATCCAATGCAAAATCTTTAGGGAGAAAAGATCACTTAAGAGGCATAAAGGATCTGCAGAACCTTAAAGAAGCCTAAGTGATAAATCATCATGGAAAACCACAGTGTCTCTTCAGTAATAACAGCAATAAAAGTTTTGTATAGACTCATGGAGAGAACCTCAAATCCTCAGACAGACCTGATAAATCAGCTGATGAAGAGCAGGGCAGTTCTATCTTTGTAATCTTAGTAATTTTTCTACCTCTACAAAAAAATAAAAATAGGCAGACTTTAAAAATCATAAAAATCAGAATTCCTTTAATCCATTCAAGGAACATTGATGTCATTTATCTTGACTATGGTAAAGCTTTCAACATTGCCTCCCAAAACTTTCTTATAAGCAAGATAGGAATTTATGGTCTTGGTGCATGGACAATTAGACTGGCAAAAAATCTGGCTGGATGGTGGGGTTTAGAGAGTAGTAATTAATGAGTTTTACTCTACCTGGAGGCTGAAAACAAGTGGAGTGCTGCAGGGGTCTACACTAGGACCTGCCATGTTTAATATCATTATCAACGATGTGGAGGAGGTGGCAGAGTACTTTCCCATAAGTTTTGCAGGTTACACAAAGCTGAAAAGACCAGTCCATACACTTGATGGCAGGGCTGCCATTCAGGCAAACTTAGGCAGGAGAAATGGGCCGTCAGGAACTGCAAGAAGCTTAACATGGACAAATGCATTTGCACCTAGAAAGGAATAACCCTTTGCAAAAATACAGACTGAGGACTGACTGTTTTGAGAGCAGGTCTGCAGAAAAGGCCCTGGGGACCTGGTGGACAGCAAGCTGAACATGAACAAGCAGTGTGCCCTGGCAGCAAAGAAAGCCATGAGCATCCTAGGCTTTGTTAGTAGGAGCATAGCCAATAGATCAAGGGAAGTGATTGTATCCTTCTGAGTGGCACTTGTTAGACCACATCTAGAATACTGCTACCACCTGCGGGCCCTCCAATTTAGGAAAGACATCAAAAAACAGAACTGAGTTCAGCAAGAGTGTCACCAAGATGGTCAGAGGGCTTGAGCACATGTCCTATAAGGAGACACTGAGGGAACTAGGATTGTTCAGCCTGGGGAAGAGAAGCCTAATAACAGCCTTGGAGTGCTCATGGGGACGTCATCAAGAAGATGCAGTCGAGCTCTTTACAGTGGTGCATGGTGGCAGGATGATAGACAATGAGATGTTCTGACTACTAAAAGGATTTCTTTTTTTTCCTCCTTGTGGATAGTGAAGCATTGGAACAGGTTTCCCAGAAAGATTTTGCAAATCTCCATCCTTTGAGAGTTTTAAGACCCAACTGGAAAAAGCCCTGAGCAATCTGGTCTGGCCACATAGCTGACTGTTCTTTGAGCAGCCTGTTGGACTAGAAGACCTCCTGAAGTTCCTTCCAACATAAATTATCCTACGATCCTGTAGAAGTTTTATGTGGAATTAGCTTCAGAGAGTTTATAAATGGCTGGTAAGGATAAAACCCTGATGTTTAGAGAGAGAGATTTAAATTATACTTCTAATGGTGCAAACTCAGAGGACCTCTGTTGACTTCAGAAGATAAACATGAACATTTTTAACTGTTGTAGCTTTTTACAGATGGGAGAAAATTCCACAAATCAATCTCAAGGAGAAAATGCCATCAGACTCCTACAGCTATGCAGAAAATGTTCATTAAGGCATAGTCATAGCAAAAAGCTGAACAGTTTTCTTTCTGGGAAGAACTTCCAAACCATCAATTTCCTTATGGCAGCTTTGATCTCTTTGTTTCTCATGCTGTAAATGACTGGATTCATCACAGGAGGCAGCACAGAATAGAGAACATCCACAACGAGATCCAGAACTGATGGGGGGTGGGAGGTGGGTTTGACGTAGGCAATGATCCCAGTAGAAATGAACAAGGAGAGCATAGTGAGATGCGGAAGGCATGTGGTATAGGCCTTATGCCGGCCATACTTTGAGGGAATTTTAAACACTGCAGTGAAAATGTTAATGTAAGACACAACTATGAAAAGGAAGGCAATGAAGTACAAACCTGCACTTAAGACCAGAATAACAAGTTCACTGGCATCTGCATCAGAGCAGGAGAGTTTAAGGATCTGTGGTATGTCGCAGAAGAATTTATCAATAACATTTGAGGAACAGAAAGGTAGCCAGAATGTGTTACTAGTGTGCATTACTGAGTAAAGAAGAGCACAGATCCAGGCACCAGCAATCATCTGGGCACAAACTCTCAAGTTCATGATTGTTTTGTAGTAGAGTGGCTTGCAGATGGCGACATAGTGGTCATATGCCATGATAGTGAGGAAGATGAAGTTGTCTGTAGTAAAGAAGAAGAAAAAAAAGACTTGGGCAACACATCCAGAATAAGAAATTGACCTGGTGTTGAGCAGGAAATTCCCTATGGATTTGGGGACAGTCACAGAGATGGAGCTGAGGTCCAGAACAGACAGATTCATCAGGAAGAAGTACATAGGTGTGTGAAGGCAGTGGTCAAAGGCTACAGCCATGATAACAAGAAGATTGCCCATCAGGGCAAACGTGTAGGCAATTAAGAAGACGACAACATGTAAGATCTGCAGCTCCCTCTGGTCAGAGAATCCCAGCAGGAGGAACTCAGTCACAGTGGTCTGGTTGAACATTCTTCTTTTCTGCTCAAACCTTGGATTGGAAAAACAAAGCAGTCACAGAAAGATGGTTTAGTGTTCTGGATTGCCATATCTTTAACATCAACTGATCTCAGTTTCAGAAAGTGCATGGCAGGTTCTGTCCATTTTTCATTTTTCTTTTGACCTGAACAATCCTAGCAAGAACCTGGCAGGATATTTAGACTTTTGTCAGAAAGCTCAACTGTTCTAAATGTTTACAGCTGGCATGAATGCTTAGCACCCATGAGGACATTTCTCAAAAGCCTCATTTCTAGTGTAATGTATTATGACAACTTGAACTTTTCTGCTCAGAATTTCCCCAGAATTCTTTGAACCCCATGTACACACATAGAGACACCTTATGTGTAAAAACCTGTGTACAGAGAGATTCATCTTACTTAAGCACTGAGGGATTTCATCCAGACATTGTGCATGTCCTCATATAAGCTAACCGGTTTAACAACTTTCTTAGTCAGTAGAGAGAAACATGTATTTCTATGGATTGATACATCTCATCCTGTGGCCACTATCTAAAAAAAGGGCATCTGAACCGTACTGCAGATCTGTATTTTTCTCCCCTGTGGTAATCACAGGTGATAGTGGGTCGTAGCTCTGAGGCGCACGTGTACAATGGAGAAGCCTTTAGTAAGGTGTTCTCAAAGGGAGGTTACCAAGAAGATGGAGCCAGGTTCCCACTGCTCCACCTATATTTCTAAGCTACTGCAGTTGTCTGTTCTGCTTCCATTCCAGAGTCTACAGTGTAATAATCAAGAGTGGACAAGGAATTCCTACAGACTCAACTGCTGAACGCTTGATCCCCAGTTCCACTTCAATCTATCTGTTACTGAATTTTGATAAACAAGAGCAAAATATGTGTCAGAAGCTCCTTCAAAACACCGCCTTATGACCTGTCATACCTTTCTCCAATTCCTTCCGGGCAAGAAGAAAGGAGTTTGGGGAAGAAGGGAAAATCAGTCACAGTATGTAATTTCTTTCGAACAGCTCCCTCTAACTGAATCTTACACATTGCTTCTAGATTCTGTACTCTTCAAGTGGTTGAGGTTGTCCTCCCTCCTATACCCAGCCATGGACAATCAGATTCATCCCACCCAACTTTAGGCACCCACATTGTAGTGTCTGAGTGTGTCACTTCAAACTCACCTTACAGACGTGTCTGGCAGGGAGAAGCAGCGGGGTACATCTACTGGATTTTTTCCCAGACATTTTCCTTAAGATGAAGTGAATCCCTTCCGGAAAGGTTTGTTTTTCTTTATTAGCTGTTCTTTTGGCCAGATGAATTGTACCAGGCACACAAGAGTGGGCATCTTTGCTGGCGTGATTGTCTCCCTGGCTTTAACTGCAGAGCTGAAAGAACTTAGTAAACAGTGACATTTACAGCTTCCTGGGAAATCAGAGGTCATATCTCTCACCAGTCTTGAGATCTTCTTTCTTGGCTACAGAGCTTCCAGTAGTTTTTGTTGGCAAACACACCCACAGATATGAACTCTCATGAGTCATCTCTTAGTAACCAACAAACAACTGACTTGTCTCCTTTGCTTGCTTCTGTAAGCAGGAGGTAATTTAAAATAGTTTTCTAATTATTCCACAGACGGTAATTATCCATCACAGTAATACTTAGCAAGAAGTTCTTGGTCTTTTATCAGTAAGTGTTATTCATTGCACCCAGGATTAGGCAGGAGGTTTAGTTCCTCAAAGGGACCCTTATTTTTTTCCCCCCAGACTGTTGTAATCCTGAAATCAGAGTGCAGCTAACAGAGGCAGTGAACAGACACAGCAGTTTGTGCAGCAGTATCTGGGCTCTGCTTAGAACTCTTGAGGAACTTTTTGGAAGTTGTGGGGGCTTTCTGGGGACTCTCGAGGAACTAGAGGGTGATTGCTGCTAAAAGGAAAGAGGAGCTAGGCACGGACAACTACAGGAGACCTTAGCTTCTCCTGGGAGAAGCTCTAGCCAGGTGTAGCTGCCACTAACGAGCTCTCTTGGTTGCTCCTGATCAGAGGGAGTTAGGGCCTTTGACCCAGGTGGCCCTTGATTAGAGTGGGTCAAGCCCCCTGTGAGTCAGTGCTAGGGAGAGGCCTATATAAGAGCCAGGCCCAGAGCACAGCTAACAGGGGCAGTGAATGGGAGCAGCAGTTTGTGCAGAAGGGTGTAGGAAGATACCCTTGTTTACAGTCCTAGTAGTGTATGCTTCCTCAAATGTGGTCATGATGTGCTGCAGAGCACATTCCCGAGCTGTTGGAGTTGCTGTATCAGCTGTGTCAGGGGCTTTGACCCAGACAGACCCTCTGACAGCAGGTGCTGCTCTACAGGTCTCAGGCTGCAGGGAATGCTTGGGGCCTCTCTGTGAGGCTTAGGCTAACAGTCATCTCTCCTGCAGGTGTGCTGTTGTTGATAAGTTGTGTCATCAGGTAAAGGAGTTACAGGAGGAAGTTGTGCAGCATTTGAGAAAATGAGCAAGAGATAGACAGGATATTCTTGGAGACCATACAGCTCCACAGCAGTGGAGCTGCTGGAGGGCTCTGTGCCATGTGAAATGGTACATCATAACACTGTAGAAGAAGGCTGGAAACTGGTCACTTCTTGTAGGAGGAGAAAGTCTCTTACTCCTCCTGAAGACTTGCAATTGAGGAACAGGTTTAGTGCCCTCCAGGCTGAAGAGGAGCTGGGAATGTCTCCAAGGGAAGCAAGTGGACTGACAGACCCTGTGCCATGTGGGAACACCTGGAAGAAGTGGTGAGTGATTGTTGTGGGTGACTCCCTGCTGCAGGGGACAGAGGCACCTATCTGCCAACCTGACCTCTTGTCTAGAGAGGTTTGTTGCCTGCCAGGGGCTTGATTACGAGATGCCATGGAAAGACTGCCAAGGCTTGTCCATGTGTTGAGCTATTACCCTCTGCTGCTCTTCCATGTGGGCACTAATGATATCAAAGGCAAATTGGAAACCATCAAACAGAATTTCAGAGCTCTGGGGGTGGTGGTCAAGGGTCTGGGAGCCCAGGTCATTTTCTCCTCAATCCTGCCAGTGAGGGGGAAGGATGGGAGGAGGAGTAGATGGATTTTCCCAAGTTAACAAGTGGCTGCGCCGCTGGTGTTGGCAACAGGGTTCTGGTTTCTATGACCATGGGACCCTGTTTGGAGATTGACAACTGATGGGGAGATGTGGGATCCACCTCACTCAGCAGGGCACGTGTCTCTTTGCCAGTAGGTTGGCCAGCCTGGTCAGGAGGGCTTTAAACTAGGCAAGATGGGGGAAGAGGAGAGTTATAGAGGCAGCAAAACACGTCTCAAGTTGAGATGCCTGCAGCGGGTTCATGCAGCTGGGGAAGCGTATATGGGACATGACTATGGAGGATCCTCTTGCACCCCTCCTGCGAAACCTGCATGCTTGATTACCTCTCTGAAATGCCTGTATGCAAATGCATGCAGCATGGGGAATAAACAGGAAGAACTAGAGATTTGTGTGTGGTCACAGAGCCATGATCTCATTGCAGTTACAGAGACATGGTGGGGTAGCTCACATGACTGGAATGTTGCCCTGGATGGCTATGTGCTTTCCAGGAAAGATGGGCCAGGAAGGTGAGGTGGTGGAGTTGCTCTTTCTGTGAGAGAGCAACTGGAATGTATTGAGCTCTGCCTGGGGGTGGGTGAAGAGCGAGTTGAGAGCTTGTGGGTGACCCAGTTGTGGGTGTTTACTAAAGGCCACCTGATCAGAAGGCCTCATCGACTTCCTCTTCCTACAGACAGCTGGAAGTAGTCTCACGACCACAGGCTCTGGTTCTCTGGGGGACTTCAGCCACCCTGATATCTGCTGGAAAGACAACACAGCTAGGCACAAGCAGTCCAGGAGGTTCCTGCAGAGCATTGATGATAACTTTTTGTCACAGCTGATGGAGGAGCCAACGAGGAGAGGTGTGCTGCTGGACCTTGTACTAACAAACAAAGAAGGATTGGTTGGAGATGGGAATGTTGGGGGCAGCCTTGGCTGCAGAGACCATGAGATGGTGGAGTTCAGGCTGCTGCGAGGAGGAAGCAAGGCAATAAGTAGGATCACAACCCTGGACTTCAGGAGAGCAAACTTTGGCCTCTTCAGGAACCTATGTGGAGGAATCCCATGGGTTAGGGCCCTAGAGGGAAGGGGGGTCCAAGACAGCTGCTTAATATTCAAGCATCACTTCCTCCAAGTTCAAGAGTGGTGCATCCCTATGAGTAAGAAGTCAAGCAAAGGGGGCAGGAGAGCTGCGTGGATGAGCAAGGAGCTCCTGGCAAAACTCAAACAGAAGCAGGAAGTATACAGAATGTGGAAAAGAGGACAGGCCACTTGGGAGGAATATAGGAACGTTGTCAGAGTATGCAGGGACGCGAGAAGGAAGGCTAAAACCCATTTGGAATTAAATCTTGCTGTCCTTGACATCCCTTGCCAGAAGAGCTTCTTCAAATACATCAATAGCAAAAGGAAGACCAGGGAAAACATGGGCCCACTGCTGAATGGGGCGGGTGCGCTGGTGACACAGGATACAGAGAAGGCAGAGTTACTGAATGCCTTCTTTGCTTCAGTCTTTACTGATAAGGCCAGCCCTCAGGAATCCCGGGCCCCGGAGACAAGAGAGGAAAGTCTGGAGAGAGGAAGACTTTCCCTTGGTCGAGGAGGATGGGGCTAGAGATCATTTAGGCAAACCTGACACCCACAAATCCATGGGCCCTAATGGGATGTGCCCATGAGCGCTGAGGGAGCTGGTGAATGTTATTGCTAGGCCACTCTTCTTCATCTTGGAAAGGTTCTGGAGAGCAGGAGAGGTGCCCGAGGGCTGGAGGAAAGCCAATGCCACTCCAGTCTTCAGAAAGGGCAAGAAGGAGGAGCCAGGGGAACTACAGGCCAGTCAGCCTCACCTCCATTCCTGGAAAGGTGATGGAACAGCTCACCCTGGATGTCATCTCTAAGCATGTGGAGGATAAGGTGATCGGGAGTAGGCAGCATGGATTCACCAAGGGGAAATCATGTTTAACCAATCTGAGAGCCTTTTATGATGGAAGGACTGGCTGGGTAGATGAGGGGAGAGCAGTGGATGTTGTCTCCCTTGACTTCAGCAAGGCTTTCAACGCTGCCTCCCACAACATCCTCATAGGTAAGCTCAGGAAGTGTGGGTTAGATGAGTGGCCAGTGAGGTGGATTGAGAAGGGGCTGAATAGCCAAGCTCAGAGGGTTCTGCTCAGTGGCACAAAGTCTAGTTGGAGGCCTGTAGCTAGTGGTGTTCCCCAGGGGTCAGTACTGGGTCCAGTCTTATTCAATGTATTCATCAATGACCTGGATGAAGGGACAGAGTGCACCCTCAGCAAGTTTGCTGATGATACAAAACTGGGAGGAGTGGCTGATACCCCAGGGGGCTGTGCTGCCATTCAGAGAGACCTGGACAGGCTGGAGAGTTGGACGGAGAGGAACCTCATGAAGTTCAACAAAGGGAAGTGCAGGGCACTGCACCTAGGGAGGAATAACCTGATGTACCAGTACAGGCTGGGGGTTGACCTGCTGGGAAGCAGCTCTGCAGAGAAGGACCTGGGAGTCCTGGTGGACAACAAGTTGACCATGAGCCAGCAAGGTGCCCTTGTGGCCAAGAAAGCCAATGGTATCCTGTGGAGCATTAGGAAGAGTGTTGCTAGGAGGTTGAGGGAGGTTTTCCCCCCCCCCCCTTCTACTCAGCCCTGGTGAGGCGGCGTCTGGAGTACTGTGTCCAATTCCGGGCTCCCCAGTACAAGAGAGACATGGTACTACTGGAGCGAGTCCAGCAGAGGGCTACGAAGATGATTAGGGGACTGGAGCATCTCTCTTATGAGGAAAGGCTGAGAGAGCTGGGCCTGTTCAGCCTGGAGAAGAGAGGTCTGAGAGGGGATCTTGTCAATGTATACAAATATTTAAAGGGAAGGTGTCAAGAGGATGGGACCAAACTCTTTTCAGTGGTTCCCAATGACAGGAGGGCATGGGCACAAACTAAAACACAGGAAGTTCCACCTGAATATGAGGAAAAACTTCTTTACTGTGAGGGTGACACAGCACTGGAATAGGTTGCCCGGAGAAGTTGTGGAGTCTCCTTCTCTGGAGATATTCAAAACCCGCCTGGACGTGATCCTGTGCAATGTGCTCTAGGTGACCCTGCTTGATCGGGGGGTTGGCCTAGGTGGTCTCCAGAGGTCCCTTCCAACCTCGACCATTCTGTGATGTCTTTCATCACACCATTGTTAGGCTTTTGTACAGGATATTAAAGGAAAATAACAAATTTTCAGAATAGAGTGAAATTGAACTGACCAGATGGTGAGGACAAGAATTCACTTTTTATCTGATAGCACACATACTAAAAATGGAAAATGTATCCAGAAGTGCCCTGGGAGGCAATGACATGTAGAACTCTTCTCTTCAACTGATTTCTTACTTACACATTAGCCTAAAAGAATACTTTAAACATAATTCAGAAAAATGCAAACCTTGCAAAGCTGGAGTGGATTTCACCTGCCTTGCCTTCAGGGATCTGTGCTGTAACCTGCATCTGCACAGATGAAAGCATCAGTTCCAGAGATCATTCTCTGGCCAGCCCTTGGGTACTGAGTGACTTGTGTCTCCAGTCCCGAAGCTTTTCTTCAATAGTCTGGCAAGGTAGATGCCATTTGCTGAAACACACGCATCTGGAGCCAATTGAGAGGGCCATGGAGAGCTGCATGGAGCTGGCTGTTGGGGACCAAGATTGAATGATACTGTATAAGACAGCAGAGAATATCTAAGGCAGAAAGTAATGATGTGGTAACCATGATTTGTGGCCCGAATGTGTGCATGTGAGTTGCCAGTGATCATGTGCCTTCCTGCCTATGTGTCAGCAGTCACGGTGTGCCTTCCTGCCTAAGTGTCAGCTGCTGCAGTGGGCCTGTCCTGCTGGACTGTCCTGCCCGCCTGCTAGGCATCAGAAGACATCTTACCCACCTATCACAAGATGCTACAATGCCAAGGAGGTACTTGGAGGAGTGACTGAGCTTGATGGCTATATAACCAGCCATTGTGTTTTCAATAAAGAATCTTTTGCACTACCCTGCTTGAGGTCCGTGTCGTCATATGCCACAAATGGCGCCTGAACAGGGACATTTCTTCAAACTTGGGGGGTCACTCATGTGACTGGAATTCCCCATTCCCCAACTGGCCAGGCAATAGTGGAACATATCCATCGTACCCTGAAAGAAATGCTTGAAAAACAAAAAAGGGGGAATAGCCCTGGCACTTCACCACAAGAGCAACTCTGGAAGGCTTTATATGTTCTTAATTTCTTAAACCGTTATACGGACCAAAGTGCAGTTAATAAGCATTTCTCATGTCCTACAGGGCGAGAACGACCTCGAGTTCACTACAGGGACCTGGAAACAGGTCAATGGAGTGAACCGGTAGATCTAAAAACATGGGGGAAAGGTTATGCTTGTGTTTTCACACGTAATGGACCTCGCTGGATACCTGCACGACTGATTCAACCTGTTAATGTATTCCTCGGGATACCAAACAAGGGCTGAGAGCCAGTTAAGATGAACCCATCTTGGGGTATTTTTTGGCAGTATTTGCCTGCCTTGTGCAGGATCACTATTAATTTACAGAAGCTTATTGCACTTGCACAGCATCATTCAAACTTGGTCCCCAACAGCTGGCAGATGCATCACAGGACTTAGAGTAGACTTGCACCCATTTGGAGCAGTAATTGGAGGCCAGGCAGGAGACTCCAAGTGACTAAAATGCCACTGGAGTCTGCATAATTGAATGTACCCAGCTCACATTGCTCAGTAGCAGCCTGAGTCTCCCCTAGGTCTGAAGAGAAATAGCTGAGAAATAGTTTGATTTCTCTCCCTCGTTTCCCTCATGACTGAAATAAAGGGACTGCTGTGTGGTGGTGGATGAGACTGAGACTGATGGTTTTATAATGTAAAACATTATTGAAGTGGAAAAACACATGTTTGAAGCAGCTGGAACTCTAGGGGTTTCCTCTGCACCCTCCCAGCCCCAGCCAGCTCTGTGCCACCCTGACTTGGGTGAAGATGATGGCTGCAGTCCTGGGGCACTCCAACATCTTCACAGTGCTCAGGATTGCTGAGACCTGTAGCAAGTTGCCTTGCTGATGTGYGAAGAAAGACAGGCTGGAAGGCATTCCTTTTGCTCTGGGAATGCCTGCATTCTGTGCCCCCTCCATAGGCCTGAAGGAGGATGCTTTGTGGGGAGTTAACAACTACTACCCCAGAGCTAGGCTGAACACAAACACTGGGGAGCTACAGAATGGACATGTGAATTATGAAGTGAAGGAAAATTAGC
>PTFA01000801.1:21761-32262 GCA_003342895.1 Casuarius casuarius | reverse complement strand
GCAAATTTAGCCACTCATGTCAAGCATGTTTTATAGAAGTTGTGCTAAAAACGGACAATAATTTACAGTCCAGATCCCAAAGTCTCTGCCCGATTGTGGTCTCGTTCAGTGCAGGCTCGGTGTGTCCYGGRTGGTCRCAGGGAGACYWTCTCGGGGGTCGCAGCAGCCCAGTCCTGTTTCCGCCAGGGACAGATGGCTTGTTCGGGGTTGTGGCCTGCCTGCACCCCATGCACCAAGAAATGTTTAAGGCAAAAAATTCATTCATCTGTCCGCCACAGGGTGGTCAAGCACTGGAACAGGTTGCCCAGAAAAACCCAACTGGACAACGTCCTGAGCAACCTGCTCTAGCTGACCCTGCTTTGAGCAGGCGGGTTGGACTGCAAGTTGGCCGCTGAGGCAATGCATGGGTAAGATCAATTAAAATCGGTTTGCCTAGTTTTTACCTAGAATTGGTTCGTGTAGTTACAGTTAATATAAATTAGCTAGCTTTGTCTGTTTACTGAGTAGTTGCCGTTAGCATAACTTTTAGTGTAATTAGAAAATAAGTATTCTAGTTGAGCTGTTTCTGTTAATAAGAATTGTTGCTTTGTACCGTTGTAACTTGTGCAGTAAATTTTGATCTTTGAGACCAGTTGTGGAGTCGTGCAGTAAATCTCCTTCCCTTCCCCCCGCCGCCCTTGCGCCACACAAAACCCACACAGTCTGGGACTGTAAAGTAGTTGGTCATCCCATGACAACCCTGCTTTGAGCAGGCAGGTTAGACTAGATGATCTCCAGAGGTCCCTCCCAACATCAACTATTCTGTGATTTTGAGTATAGAGACTGAGTGTATCCCCTTTATGTGGAAAGCAGTCTTTTTTTTTTTTTTTTTCAAAAAAGGAAAAAAATTTAAATTGGAAAATAGAAATCTGTTAGGTGAAAAACAAATAGCACTGATATTTTATGTGTAGGAAAGCTCCAAACTAGAAAATGATTTAGTTTTCAAATGTCATAAAAGCATAATTTTCTGCTGGCAGAGGGAGCGAGCGATTGCTGTTTACTGATTTTAGCTCTAACGTCCTCTGTGCGACAAATGACATTATCTCACTCCATAATGCAACTAGGTGATTGCAGCCTCTACTTCTTGACTTTACAGACCTTTTCCTGGATGAAGCAGAGAAATAAGGTTTACACTTGCACCTGTAACTTCTATTCCACTGCCAAAAGTATTGTCTTGTTTTTCAAAGGCATTTTGTTTCCAGAACTCCTATGCCAGATGTTACTTCAGCTTGCAAATTGATTTGTTTGCTCCTGTGGCTTCCCTAATGTTGATGTTTGTGTTGTGAAGAGAGGTTCCTTTTCAGTGCATATTTATTTTCCCAGCTTTCTCTTTCTTTTATTGCTTGCCTATTAAAACTTGCTGTGTAACTTTTCTGTTGGAGTAATGTTCTGTCACAAACATAGAATGCATTCTATGCATGAAATTTTTCAGAATTAATGTTTCTATAAACATTGCTTAAATACCATTTGTACAATCTATATATAGAACTTAACTGAGTACAATTTTATCTTGCCATTTGTCACAGGACAACTGACTATCTTTACAGTCCCAGACCATGAGGGTTTCGTGTGGCACAAGGGAGGGGAGGAGGGGAGAAGGAGATTTACTGCATGACTCCACAACTTATTTTAAAGATCTAACTTTACTACACAAGTTGCAACAGTACAAAACAACAATTCTTAGCAACAGAAACTTAGTTCAACTAGAATACTTATTTTCCAATGCTAATTGATCTTACCCACGCGTTGCCTGAGCAGCCAACGTACACTCAATCCCAGGGAAGTAACTGCAGGAGGGCATCCCCGTCCCAAGGGGATCCGCAAGTTGGCAGACCCACTGTCAGCCACAAAGAGCCAAAGACAGCCTCCGGGGCCAACCTATTTATACCCTTCAGGGGAAGGGGGAGGTGGAGTTGTGAGGCCAGTTGTAGTCCTCTTCATGCAGTCACGGTCCCTAGCTCTTGACTGCCGCAGGGTTCAACTCTCCTCTGTCATTGTTATGACGATCGCCCCTCCACAGTCATGGGGTGGGGGGAGGGGGATAGCTGAACACCCCCAAGGGCAGGCTAGCTGCCTTGCACACTCTTCAGCACTGGAGAAAGGAGTTTGAGTGACTGCGAATGACTGCTTTACTCTTGCAGGGGTGGTCCCAAGGAGAGATCCCATAGCTGGGGTAAGGAGGAGTTAATTCCAGTCCGCAGTGATTAACACTGCCCCAGCAGTGAAAGCAGGTGTTATCTCCCAAGGTCCTGAGGAGGAGGAGATAGTCCAGGTCACTCTAATTAACACTGTTCCGGCAGTGAGAGGAAGCTTTGTTTCCCAGGGTCCTGGTGCCCAAGCAGGCCTTATCTCAAAGCCTTGACATCCTCCCTTTTGGAGTGCGAAGCACAGGAATGCAGACTGCTTGTAACTGGCACCAGATTGGGGGGGGGGGGAGCTGGGAGCATCCCCCCACACCATTTCATAGGCAAAATGCCTTGTCAGTGTCATGGACTCATATTTTCCATATCAGTGATACCCCAGCAGTGAATGGCTACAAGATAAGTTTGAAACCATTTCTGGTTTGGCAAACTAGTTTTTTTTGCATTATACAGTACTGACTCAGGACCTAGCCACTGGAATCTGCCAGATGCTGTTTTACTCTTTTGCGGTGGGGTGGGGGCACAACACACCATTCTTCTTCAGCTCAAGAAGGGTATCTTACTATCATTTACAGTTCATAGGCTAAGTGTTCTATTGAAGTCTTCCTTCAAAATCCATTGTGGTATTCTCCTGAGGGCTCTGTTTTAGGATGTCAAATGATGGATTGGGGAGAAAGGATGGGACACAAATTTGGAGATTTTCAAACACACCTGAAAAATCAATGGAAATTTGGCTTCATAGTCCCTTAAGTGTGTTTTTTTTTTAATTCCACCCAAATTGCAGTTGCAATCTTTGAAGGATATTTGCTTTTCTGTTACCAAGAGCAACATATTTTGTATGTAGGACTGACACTGGTCCAAAAATGTCTTTTGGGCAATTACATCAACTTTTTTTACATCTCTTTTTTTATGAGCTTAATTCTTTTCACTTCCCTAGCCTCCTGGTGAGCCTGCATTCTTTAAAACTGGGAATCTCCCAGTGAATGGATGCACCTGTAATGATTTATTTTTTCTTCAGCATATGGGTATGCAGAATGCTTTTCATTTCATTAGCTTTCTGAATACTTCACACATTCACAGAATTTTAAGACAAGGAGGGTGCTTTTTAACCGTATAACATGAGCTGTAAAACTTCATACAGCTCTGTAATTTGTGGCTGAAATAGAATGAGCAAGTTGAACTGTACATCTTTTTAACAGACAGACAGTTCTGATATAAAGACTATGGCTGGAGAATTGATTACTTGCAATGTCAGGCTCCAAAATGAGAACAGTGACTGTCCCTGTCAGCAAACAGCAAGAGCAGCTGCTTCACAGAGGAAGGTGATCCAGGAGCCAAGAGTGACATCAAGGCAGGCAGGGCAGTGACCCAATGACAGGACACAGTCCCACAGTACCTAAACAAGGAGAGCAGAGCAGGTCTGGTGACAGCAACCAGGGTCAGCCACAGGCAAGTCTGACATCAAGCCAGGAAGTCAAGTCAGAGGGTCAGGATCAACAAAGTACAAGATCAGGCACAGCACACCTACAGCATAGCTCAGGCAAGGCCTAAGGGCCTGAGCTTAAATGAAGCTCCCAAGCAAAGGAGGGGAGACCTCTACCTAGACTTTTCCCAGCTCTTTCTCAGCAGTCTGATTCCAGGTTACACAGCTGTGCCATATCAGAGCTGGCCTTGACCACAGGCAGCCAAACCCCTGCCTCTTGGTGCACTCAGGGCTGTAACAGCCCCAACCTGAGTTCCCTTCTCTGACTTTTTTTTTTCCTTGATATCATTTACACCAGCAATTTCATGGATGATACCAAATTGCAGAGTTTAGTTTTCTTTTTATTGATTAATCTTTTGGGCCAATGCACTCTGGTCCAATTTGTACCTAAAACACTCAGAATGTATAATTTTGTCATGACTTTGATATGAAGTCACCTGAAACACAGTGGTTTTGACCAGGATATCAAAGCAATTGACTTAGTTTGACTTGTGGAAGATTTAGTGGTGATAGGAGAGCTGTAATAGAAAATGTTTATGAAGATTGGCCCTTCCCTTGTTATGGAAGGTTAGGCTCGCCGGCCACCATAACAGGGTCCAACCCTAGGTTCCCACAGAAAAGTTCAGAGCCAAATCAAAGCAAATTAAATAAATAAATTTTAATGACACGCGTGCAGTAATTACAGCTCGAGCTGGGTGCCTCCGAAGAGGGACCCCGAACAAAGAAATCCCTGGGCAATTATAACTTTTCAATCTAAGTTCTCCACCCCTCACGCGGTAGTTCAGACCAATAGTAATATTCAGGTCTGGGGTCTCCCGTTCCTTATTGGGTCTCATCGTTGTCCCTAGGCAGGCTGTTTCTTTCCTTATCTTTACTGTTGCGGTTTCTGCTGATGGATATGTCTTTGTTCCTTGTTGGGTCCCGCCGTTGTCTCTCAAGGTCCTGACAAGGAGGTGGTAATTCCAGACCACAACAGTTAACACTGCCCCAGCAGTGAGAGGAGGCTTTGTCCCTCAAGGTCCTGATGCCTTGCACTGGTCTTATTTCAAAGCCTTGACATCCTCCCTTTCGGAGTGTGAGAGACAGGAACGCAGACTGCTTGTACCTCCCTTATCTTTCCAGCTTGAACCGGCTCTGGGGCCCTTTCTTACTGAACTAGGTGAAAGTTCCTCATGTTATCTGAGTGCGGCCTAAGGCTTCAGCAAATTTAGCTACTCATGCTAAGCAAGTTTTATAAAAGTTGTGCTAAGCAGCTACCTCTAGACAGTTTCAGTTCAATAACTTCCTTAACATCCCTTCTCTTTCTCCTGCCTTCCAAAGAATTATGAATCCCAACTAGCCCTTACATAAGGGAATTTGGGATGAGAAATAGCATCCAAACTAAATCCTGATGCCATCTGCCATCTCCTTGCTCTCTGCCCTTAGTAGAGTGGCAGTAAAGGAAGCACTGAGTTTCCATAACATTTCCCCTTCTAAAATAAAAATTAAGCAGGCTAACTGTCAGAGTCCAGTACTCTCTGACCAGGTTCTTTCAGATATTCCACACACAGAGAGTGCAATGTTTAATATAAAAGTTTACTTTGAAGGTATTTGATGTTACATGGGATTTTTGATTTAGCAGAGTGATACAGAAATATACTGAAATCACAATATGAGTGTAATTTACACCTAGCAAAATATAGTTATCGCAATATACAGTTCAATCAGAATACCAATGTGATTCCCATTACTGGTCTCTATACTATGCTCACCGTCAGGATGCTGGGCATCCCCAGTCACCAGGAAGGAATATGTGGGTCAAAACCAGCTCAAACCCATTGCTCTCTTCGAAATTCTTTTGTTAGTTGTTCAGGTTTTATACTCAATGTTGGGTATACACTTCCCCCCATGCTGGTCTGGCTATCTTAGGGAGGAACATTTACACCAGTTGATCCACTCAACTGATATAGCTGCTTATCTAAAACAAAGGTC
Organism: Casuarius casuarius; assembly: GCA_003342895.1. NCBI lineage: Eukaryota > Metazoa > Chordata > Aves > Casuariiformes > Casuariidae > Casuarius > Casuarius casuarius. The sequence continues at coordinate 26,628 of PTFA01000801.1, read as the reverse complement.
ACCCTCTGGTCCCCTTTGTGTTAAGATAAAGTCAGTTTTCTGTGCAACTGCTGTGGTTAATGAGTCACACCCTACATTATTCCTGAGCGTCATGGGCACCTTGCCCTTGCCCATCTCCTCTGAGCCTTCTTCCATTGTAGAGGTTTATTGGTTGGTCACAGCTAATGGAATAGTTTCAGGGCCTCCCAACACCCAGGAATGATTCCTCTATCTGATTCCTTCAAGTCCCCAAGCTTCTGACTTTTATTTACAGAATTTGCTTATGTAATGGCCTTTATGGCCTTCTTTTCTCCACCCCCTCTGATTTTGTCCTCAAAAATAGTGCCCAGACATTAAATGCATCTGCTGCAAAATGACCAACAAGCTGTTTTTTGCTGTCATTCAGAAGGTGGAGTTGATGCCATTATATGCCCAGGGCATTATGGGGTCATTTTGGCTTTGTAGCTCAACATTGGTTTTCCTAGGTGTGAGCATACCAACCTTCTAAAGAGAGTGAGAAAAGGAGCAAAGGAACAAAGTAATATAGTGCATTCAGCCAAGCGAAACAGGCTTTCCTATCACCTGTGTGTAGTTTGAGACATGCTGAGGCTCACCAAGAACATAGCAGTTGCCTTTTTTCCTTGGCTAGCAATGTCAGTGTTACCACTGGCCTGGAGCTGGTGACATCTCTCCAAGCATCCCTAGGAGAAGCTGGAATATTTTTCAGCTGATCTTACAGTTTATTAAGGGTTCCTAAGCAGAGAGGCAAGATGGAAGGTAGAAGGAAAGTAAAAGGCCTACATCTTTGCCTCTGTATGATCTCACGTGGGCTGTGAAGCTCCAGTGACATTCTTGCTCTAAGGTTTCATTCCTCCAGAAAAGGCACACTGCAAAACAGGGTCCTGTGAGGATGTGTGTGACAGGAAATTTCTCAGCTGAAATGGGTAGCACCTGAATTCAGTTGACAGGAATATGCCATGCAAAAGTTAAAGCCAGTTGTGACTTTCTGTTTTTGGATAATATACCTTTCCCTCGCCTAGGAGTACACAGGGAACTGCTGTTTGTCTGTTTGCGCGGGGAAAAATAATCCCCATAACTACAGAAGGAAATGCTAGGTGTTAAGTGGGAGTGTGTTAAATGGGAATCCAGCACCACTGCTCTGTTCAGAGTGCTAATTAACAAGGTGTCTTAGGATGAGATGGGAGGTCCTCCTTTGCCAACTAAGGTGAAGGATAGGTCAGGGAGAATAAAGGATGTTCTGGCAGTTAAAGCACTGGCTTGAACTGTGGAGATCTGGGTTTGATTCCCAGTTCTTCCACAGGTTTCCTGAGTGGTCTTAGATCATATAATCTCTTTGTGCTTCAGTTCACCAGCTGTCTATAGAGAATGATATTTTCTACTGCTACATACTGCCTGTGTTGTCTATTTGGATTGTAAATACTTTGAGGCTGGGACTATTTTTCAGGCCCACAGTGATATCTAGGCACCTCATTCCAATGATCCTGTTGGGAGCTGATGCCTGCAATGTAATCAGGTACCCAAACTCTGTGAGTCAGTTTGGGACCTGTCATGCAGCTGTTAGCCTCACTCCTAAAATTGTGCTATATTATCTGATGAAAATGTTCTGTATCTCTACAGATAGCAAACATTACTATCACTACAGATCTACGTATCCAAACATCTTGCAGGCCAGATCTTGAACTCCCCAGTCTTTGGGAGTTTTTCCTCCCTCCCAACTTCTTTTTGTTTTGTACATTGGCACGATTTTGATTGTGTGGTAGATGCCACAGCTAATGACAGTTTGATGATCTGCCCTGCCCAAGTAGTGGTAAATATTGGCTGAAACACATTGCTGATAGGTTTATTTTCAGTTTTTATTTAAACAGTTTATTGCAATTCCCAGCTTTGCAAACTGCCAGACCAAGTTGCTATAGATACGTCATTGCTTAGACTTACTACAATGTGAGAGGGCATTCTAAAATTAAAACCCCTTGGTTATATTTTGCAATTAGGGCAGATTCAGAAATGGACTAGCTGGCCTATTAGGAAAGAAAACATCCACTTTTTAAATTACATTACTTCTCATATAATTCTTACACTGGCTTAACTCCAGACTTAAATGGATTTATTCCTGATTTGCAACAAGGTGTATGGGAAAAAGCTCAGGTTAAAAACATTTACAAGAAAATTTCATCTTATCAGTTCAATATGAAGCCCTCATTTCAAAGGGGTCTGTAGTGAGAACACCTGTGGAAGATCTGGCGAGGAGTCAGTGACTGGCAGAGTATGTGATATCAAGCCCAGCGTGTGAAACTACACACTGACCAAATTCCCATCAGGGCCAGGCATGCATATTCCATTTTGTCAACAATGTCTAGCTGCTTCCTGGACAGTAGTTTTTCAAGGTTAGCACAGCTGAGATAAGGAAATAGTTCTCGTAGATTTAAGGGGCCCTTAGAATACAATGAGTTGAGTCTTGCCTGGGCATCCGACCCCTGCGTCTGACACATGTCCAGCAGCCTCCCATTGGCGACCCTCCCCCCGCCCCCGCAGTTCCCAGGGGCTCCCTGTGCAGTTTGGAGTGTAAGTCAGTCCTTTATTAAATCTATCCTGTTTAACCCCTTATGAACCTTGAGTGTCTCTCTTCGCTGGTATCCAACCCTCTCTTGCTGCCTTGCGGTCACATTGGGTGTAGTCAGCAGGATACCGGAATGGAGATGCCTCTTTAGGGGTGAGAGGACAAGGGGAGGCGGGGAGCCACATTCCTAGGTGTCCTGCTATGGGTTGATGGGCACCCATGGCTCGCAAGCTGGAGGGGTGGATTGCCCCCGCAGCATGGCCAGAGCTAGAGAGTGAGCTGGGGGTATCCCCAGAGCGGCTCGTGGAACTGGTTTCCAAGCTATGGCTGGAAAAAGCAGGACTGGTGGCACGAAAGGCAGCAGGGGATCTGGGGTGGATCTTAGTGACTGCGCTCTGCACCCTGGACGAGGCGTTGCTGATGCAGCGCCAGTGAAATCAACACTTGGAAAGTGATCTTGAAGCCGCTAAGGAGGCTCACCAGCTGACCCAGGAGGTTGCAATTGCAACCATGGATCGAGCCAAGAAGCTGGAGCACTGATGTGCTGTGCTGTTGTGGCCACTGCATTGCAAATCGCCGGCGATGACAGTGGGGGTGGTGAGATGTCCATCCCCTGGCTGTGTGGGCACTGGTGCAAAAAGCATATTGGGATCTGGAAACTTGGGATGGGAATGTCTGGGACCCTGACAAGCCCCCCAGCTCAGAGTCAGACACAGAGCATGAGGGGGCAGTAGCTGCCTGGCCAATGGTAGAGCAGTGGCTTACCGGACCAAATGCAGCCAATTTGCAAAGGACAACACCTATTCATGATTTTAAAGCATCAGAGCTGCAGGATATGCCGGGGAGCTTCAGGCAGAAGCCCCATGAAGGGTTCACAGAATGGAATTATCCACTTTAAGATTCTAGTCTGGATACAGACTACTCTCCAACTATGTTCAGTAAGAAAACACAAATTTCAAGTCAATTGAAAGTCTTATAACGTGTCTTGAACACATGTATTTCCTCTTTCATTTTCTTTTTATTTAACAGCTCCTTCCTTCTTGCCCTCCTCTTTTTTTTCTTCCCCCTGGGATTTTTTTTTTTAGCTACAAAATGTATGAAAATTTCAAGAACAACTTAAGGCTTCTGATGCACTCTATGGTCTAAAAATAAAATTTGACCCTTTGGTTACCCTTTGGACATCATGATTTTTGCTTGATGGAAAACAAACTGCTGAATTAATCTCTGTTCCTTTAGCCCCTGTGTCACTTGAAGCGATAATTTGAAGTGAAAAAAAAATTGATCGCTCGGTAAAAATCCTTCTGAGATTATGAAAAACCGTGGCGTCAACAGCATATTTCTACCAAAATACAACAGTAAAATAGATTTAACCTTCACTATCCTATGTAGTCATAAAACTGTTTAGGTTGACTGGACCCCTGTTGTTGTAAACACTTTAGTTTTCATCAAGTCTTGCTATGCATGAACAGGCTTCATCAGCTGGACCCAGTAACCACATCAAAACCACAGCAGGCTGCAGGACACCAGCTGAACTATGCTCTTACTACCTATAGAATGATTTTAACATCCTACCTGTTTTTTCAACATGGAGCTAAAGATAAAGTATGTATGTATGTATATGTATTAATACAGATGTGCATGAGCAACATTCAGCCACATTCATGGACTCAGCTCTAGTGAGAGGCAGAAACAATACTATCCTGAGTGCTTCTTGAGTGCTCTGAACATGGTTTTGATCAATTCTTTTTGAAAGCAGTAGTACTGTATTTGTGTGCAAAATGCTGCTTTACAGAGTTGTTAGAGTGGCTGTTAAGGTTGTGAGATGATGGGGCAGATGCAGTTTATTTTACTAGAGAGGAGCTCGACAGAATGGGGGCTCTGCCCCAGGATCCCAGGCTGCGCAACACCCTCTGCACCCTGCAGCAGCAAAACCGAAACGTTTCCCCCTCCCTAATGCAGTGGGTGAGGGGCGCGGAGCGTATAACCTGGCCAACTGCCATGGATATCGTTGATGGGCTCGCTGGGTGGACTACTATCACAGCAGGAACAAACCAGCTGCAGCAATTCAGTTAGCAGAGATGTCCTCTGTTAGCAGAGATAGGAAGTTGGGAAACAGGCGGGTAAACGTGAAACAGAAAGAAAGGGCCAGTCGCGGCACAATGTTCCGAGACCTGCTGCGAGCAGGCATAGCATGGCGGGAGGTTGACAGTAAACCCAGCACAGAGCTGCTTGAGCAGTGGCTGCAGCTTCAGCCGGAGCAGCGCACACAGCCCCCAGGGGTGGGGGAGCGCGGCGAGCAGCCTGGAGAGC